>JARSSU010031989.1:0-59077 GCA_029619165.1 Eurosta solidaginis | reverse complement strand
AATACTGTTGCTTTCTATGCAAATGGGATGGCCGAGCTCGTCAACACCACTACATCATAAATGATTGGCCAGAACGAATCGAATTTCAAGTTGGGGTGGATAACATAAAATATTCCCGATCCCGATAATACCGATCTGAGTCTAAACAAGCGTCAAAATAAGACACATAACTTTTCCAGTTATAAAATAAGATCATAGAGTTAAGACAGAATCGTTTGTACATATGCTATTATTTGTAAGGTACTTAAGTTTTACTATATGGATATATTTACTTGAATGCTTATAACTTTTGTATTAGTTCATCGATTTTGTTGAATGAAAGCTTATTTTTTTTTAATAAGACAGAGCTTAGAGGGAAAAAAAAACTGCAAAAAATTTAAAGTTTTTGAGATCCTTCCCCGCAAGATAAAATTTTTTTTATATTATTACAAAAAAATTGAAAAAAATTCGTAATGATTGTTCGTCATCATTGAATTTGCAGGGCCTAGCAAAAAGTGTTGTATGCACAGTTTATAGCAAATTTTATTACCTTTTAAAAGTTTGAAACCGTTTTGGAATTACTCAATTCGTTCTTGAGATATATATGATTAAGTGGACCCAATTTTTTTTATTCTTAAATATCTCAAAAACGTTACCATAGAATTAAAAATAACCTTGATTTTCGGAATCAGGTGATTTTACGCAGGAATTTCATAATGGCGTCTCTGGTGCATTTTGGCTGTAAACCAGTGTTATTAGTAATCATCAACTTTATTTACTTATTTCCAAGCATGCAATTTATTATTTGTTAACAGTTAAAGATATTTATGTAAGCGTAAACATTTATTTTGTATAAAAGACTTAGTACAATAAAGAACAGTGTGCAGAAAAGAAATATCATCTTTTAGTGCATAACGGGATTAGTGCCCTTACTAAGCCCATGAACTCATTTTCTACCCTAGCTAAATTCAAAGTCAATAACCCAACTTAAGGCGAATCTGCCCAAGTTAACACAACAGCTTAAGTTGAATCTACCTAAGCTATTCAATCTACTCGACTGGTGTTCTACCAATTCGAACAGTCGGGTTGAAAGTCAACGCGGAGAAGACGGATATACTCTTGTGCAAAGAAGGAATCATCCTAGACAGTAATCTGGCATGGAAGCTCGACGTGGAGGAAAGGGTGAGGAAGGCTTCAACGGCACTTTATGTATATCAAAGAAAGCTGGGGTGTACGTGGGGCTTATCGGCCTCTCTTTCTCATTGAGTTTTTACAGCGATTGTAAGCCCTATTCTATACTATGGAGGTCTTGTTTGGTGGAAAGCTACACAAAAAACAACCTACCTCAAATAATTAGAAGGGGTATGTAGACTATCAATGCTTAGCTTAGCATTACGGGAACCCTGAAAACAACCCCAACGGCTGCACTAGATGCCATTCTGCACATTCCACCTGTAGACCTGGTAGTAAAGAACATAGCATTAACAACAGCAACCAGGCTCGGTGCCTCGGGGCAGCTTGAGCGCCGACCATATGGCCATAGTAGTATAGCGTCATCAATCACAAGACGAACATACTACCTGATTCCCTATCTGCGCTTCTAGGGAGATCTTAAGGAAGAAGACGATTGGCGCAAGGCTGTTCAAATTGCGGACGAGGCGACACATGTGTACACAGATGGTCCCAAAGTAGTGGAAGGAGTAGGATCTGCGGTATATTGTGCTGATCCGTAAATATAGAGATCCTACAGGCTGCCGGATTACTGTAGCCTTTTCCAAGCGGAAATATTAGCCGTAACCAAAGCAGTAGAAACACTGGAAGAGAATAGCTTATGCTGCAACCGTGTTAACTTTTATATTGACAGCCAAGCAGCAATTAAAGCAATAATCTCGGATATGACAGCATCTAAATGCATGTTAGAGTGTAAGCTGTCTTTGGAGAGAATCGGGACAGGGAGAAACATACATCTATATTGGGTTCCAGGGCATATGGGAATAGATGGGAATGAAAAAGCAGATGAACTAACTAAAAAGGGCGCATCCCCTGAAGCTTGATGCGTAAACGTCCCAATTAAACTAGGCAAGATTAAGCGAAGGCGAGAGGTGCACATGATCGACCAAGTGGGAAAGGCATGGGTTCAAGCGCGGGGCTGTAAAGTGTCGGAAATTATGTGTAGGTCTTACAACCTTAGACTAACAAAGTTGCTATCATTAAAAAGAGAGGACTGTAGACTCATGATGGGTATTCTGACTGGACACTGCCTTCTGGCGTCACATACTTTTAAATTAGGCCTGATCAGTGATAGCAGATGTAGTGTGCTCGTGCCCTGCGCTTGCCAGGCTAAGACTGCAGCTTTAGGAGTGATACAGCTGTCAGATCTAGAAGCAGCAAGTGGCTTAAGTCCTAGGAAACTTCTAGTATTTGCCAAGAGGACGGAGTTATTTTATAACATAAGTCCTGGTTGTTGATAGTCTAACGAATGTTTGCAGCACTGAGCGATGCTATCGTCTCTAAGCCGATGCTAACCAGCGACGTGAATGCACATCAATAATTCAATCATTATGTATCTACATAAACGAATAAATAATTGCATCTACATATATGTACGTATACGAACATCGGAGCGGCAATGCACAAATACATGCAGATATCTTATCTGAGTTGTCACAAGAGAGAGCAATAATTTGTGCACGTAGTTGTGGCTGGCGATTTTGTAGCCGAACTAACTAGTAACTTCTGGAAATCGAAGAGCCTAGAAGTATGCAGCGTAAACTATAAAAGCGGGGCAGGCGAGTAAGAAGCAATTCAGTTTGATTTGAGATTTGGATTAAGCGCTATCTAGCGAGCTATAGCAGTATTATTTTGAATAGTACAGTTTCATTTGAGCTGTTAGTCAGTTTGGTTATTAAGTAAGCTATTCGTTGCAGAGTACAAGTGTTATTGTGAAGTACTTGAATAAAGGCCATTTTGCATTATTACATATTGGAGTTATTTATTCAACAGTTTAGCGATACGGACTTAGCAGAAGATTG
Source organism: Eurosta solidaginis (assembly GCA_029619165.1). Lineage (NCBI taxonomy): Eukaryota > Metazoa > Arthropoda > Insecta > Diptera > Tephritidae > Eurosta > Eurosta solidaginis. The sequence continues at coordinate 56,066 of JARSSU010031989.1, read as the reverse complement.
CAAATAAGAGGATTTGCAAGAAAATTCGTTACAATTGGTGTCAGAAGAGGAATTGTTGAGTAAATTCCAGAGGACTACAAGGACATGGCAAAGTTCAGTGAAATGAAGATCCAGCAATTAAAGAAGGAGTTGGAGAGCCGTGGATTGAATACAACCGGCAATAAGATCGAACTTCAAGCACGGCTACGAGAGGTAATGGAGTTGGAAGGAATTGATGTGGACGAGTATGTCTTTTATCCCGATGTGGAAGAGCCAGCGACTAAATTGGAAGAGAAGATAGAGACTCCGAATGTAGACACTAACGCGATACTAGCAGTGCTGAAGCAAATGTCGTCACAAATATCAACCGATATGTCAACACAGCTCGAATCGCAAGAGACACGTATAACATCCAAGATGGAAGCACAGGAGGCACGTATTTCAGAAATGTCATCGCAAATGTCATCTCAACTGGAAGAGCAGAAGACATATATGGCATCCCAGCTGGAAGCACATGAGACACGTATTTCAGAAATGTCGACACAGATTACATCAAAGATGGAAACACAACTGAAAGAGCAAGAGGCGCGTATATCATCAAAACTCGAAGCGCGTATAGACGAGAAAATAACGCAGTTTGAAGAAAAATTTGAGGCAGAGGTGGATGCTTTGAGAGGTCGTATACAGGAATTGCAACTTAATCGTCCAGCAGTTTCAGCGAGTAAGCCAAAGGTAAAAACACCATCCTTTGACGGTTCTGTTCCTTTCCAGGTCTTTAAGCTACAGTTTGAGAAGACCGCAGCAGTGAACAACTGGAATGTGGAAGATAAAGTTGCCGCACTCTTCGTAGCATTGAAAGGACCAGCTGCCGAAATCTTACAGACTATTCCAGAGTACGAACGGAACAGTTATGACGCATTGATGGCTGCTGTAGAACGGCGATACGGAAGCGAACACAGGAAACAGATATACCAAATGGAGTTGCTGAACCGCTTCCAGAAGCCTGGTGAAACATTGCAAGAGTTTGCGTCGGATATTGAAAGGCTAGCACATTTAGCGAATGTGGACGCATCCGTGGAGTACACTGAAAGGGTAAAGATTCAGAGCTTTATAAATGGCATACGGGACGTCGAAACAAAGCGTGCTACATACGCAAACCCAAAGCCAACATTCGCAGAAACGGTGTCACAAGCTCTGATTCAGGAAACAGCGTCGCTTCTGTGTAAGCCAGTTTTCAAAGCACGCCGTGTGGAGGTAGAAAGACCAGATTGGGTAGACACAATTTTGGAAGCACTGAAGGGATCACAACAGAAAAATGCCGGGGTTATTAAATGTTTCAAGTGCGGCAACCCAGGTCACATTGCACGTCATTGCGATCTTGGTCCTAATAGTTCCAACAATGTGGGTGGCCGTAAACGCAAAGCTGGCGGAAATGAGCAAGAGCGTGTCGGATGTAAAGAACGAAAACTTGTCCCGGCTATTGAATGTCCTGTGATATCTGTGTCGCAAATTGGTAGAAAATCGAGCAGTCTTACCGTCAGAGGGAATGTGGATGGCAACGAACGAATACTGACTGTAGATACGGGCGCATCTCATTCCTTGATCCGATCTGACTTGGTCAACAGGAGAGTAAAACCGTTACCTGGAGCAAAGTTGCGTACGGTCACTGGCGAGTATAACCAAGTTCAGGGAGAAGTGATATGTGAAGAATTGATTGGGAAGGTCATGGTTCTACACAAATTTGTTGTGGCGGAGATTGTTGATGAAGTTATATTGGGAGTGGATTTCTTGGTTGACATCAAGATCGATATGCAGAGAAGGGTGATGCGTTATGAGAACCAAGATGTGCCACTTAACTTTAGTTTGGAAAAAGGGTTCAGCATTAATCGGGTACTGGTAGAGAAGACTCGACGAAGGCCACGAAATTCAAAGGTAAAGGTTGATGGAACAAATGGGCCAAACAAATCAAAACCGAAGGTACCTGTGAGAGAAACACTGGCATTGAAAAGCCCTAACGGACGTACTAAAACGAAGAAAGAATGCAAGGGTGGTTTCAAGCCAAGGCACACTACTGTTGTGAAGCGTCGGAACGATACTGATTATGCAAAGCAAATCCGTCCAGCGCAAGCTCTGCGAAGTAGTTCTTCATTGGCCGAGCAACAGAGTGCGAGGGAACGATCGAGGATAATGAGTAGTAAGATGAAACACAGGTACGACAAGGAAAATAATTCGCAAGGTTTCCGGGAGGGAAATTTGGTACTGTTATACAACCCTCACCGGCGGAAAGGTGTTCCATCTAAATTTCAGTGCAGTTGGGAAGGCCCGTACAAGGTTGTGAAGAAGATAAGTGATATCATCTACCGCATACAAGCAATTGGGAAATCACGAAATAGAAGAGTGGTACATTTGGCGATGCTAGCAGCGTTTAGATTGAGAGATTTGTCTGATCGGGACGATCAGACTTAGGTGGAGGGCAGTCTAACGAATGTTAGCAGCACTGAGCGATGCTATCGTCTCTAAGCCGATGCTAACCAGCGACGTGAATGCACATCAATAATTCAATCATTATGTATCTACATAAACGAATAAATAATTGCATCTACACATATGTACGTATACGAACATCGGAGCGGCAATGCACAAATACATGCATATATCTTATCTGAGTTGGCACAAGAGAGAGCAATAATTTGTGCACGTAGTTGTGGCTGGCGATTTTGTAGCCGAACTAACTAGTAACTTCTGGAAATCGAAGAGCCTAGAAGTATGCAGCGTAAACTATAAAAGCGGGGCAGGCGAGTAAGAAGCAATTCAGTTTGATTTGAGATTTGGATTAAGCGCTATCTAGCGAGCTATAGCAGTATTATTTTGAATAGTAGAGTTTCATTTGAGCTGTCAGTCAGTTTGGTTATTAAGTAAGCTATTCGTTGCAGAGTACAAGTGTTATTGTGAAGTACTTGAATAAAGGCCATTTTGCATTATTACATATTGGAGTTATTTATTCAACAGTTTAGCGATACGGACTTAGCAGAAGATTGCAAATAAGAGGATTTGCAAGAAAATTCGTTACAATAGGATTTTTCAGTTGGGTCGTTAAAGTAAACTTCTGATAACACTACGGACTCATTCAGTCTATGTGAGGTCCTCATGGACCGGCCAGTTCAACCTAACCTAACGTGTGATTAAATTCGCTAGCGTAACAGTTTATAGATTAATGACGGAAAAACAATAACTAATTGGTTGGCTACGACTTCAAGAGCCAATTACGTTGACTTCCATAGAATTGATGGGACCAGCTGTTTTACACTGAGCTTTAAATGGGCCTCGAAGCAGTTGTTCCGCAATTTCCTTTTTATCTCATGATCAATTCAATACATGAGGGAGCTTTGCAGTCTTGATCATACTTTGACCTCATATTTAAGGCGTTTACATACGTACCACATTTATTACATACAATCAAAAATATTTATTTACTTGCAATCATTTGCATATTAAATACAAAACAAATATCGCCAGTTCAACTGTTGAGTGGAATGTTACCATATTTCAACTGCTGTTTCGAAAACGACCTATCTATCTATATTTCGAAATTCGGTGTTCTGTCGAGTAAAGGTGATATTCCACTCAACATTGAATTTATAACAACACGGTTCATTATGTATAGGTTATTAAAAATTGTTTAACTCTTTCATTTGATACATCTGTAAGTAAATTCGGAATATTGGAGTGAATATGACCGTGTGCCACCCCACAAAGATGCTTATCCACAAGTGCCCCTGCTCCATTATCTCCAGTAGTCAGAGAACGTCCAGAACATCCAGCACAAATGATTGTGTTTGGTAGAATCATCGGTTCTTCTAACTCGTTATAAATGTCCTGGCATTGACCCTTTTCTATTATAGGGATTTTAGTAGTTTTGAGAATAATAGAAGGATTTGTATAATCTAAACGGTCCGAACCCCATCCATCAACTTGCACAATCGTGGGCGGTGCTAATGGGGAATCGCAAAGGTCTACATTGCGTACTTTTTCACCAAATTCAAATTGTGTGTCCACTTTAAGCACAGCTATATTCATAAATAGTTTTCCTCGTTTATAATCAGGAGGAAAAATTATATCTTCCACTTTGCGTGTTTGACCCCATACTTTGTATAGATCACATAAATCTTCTGTACCAGCTAGAACGTGATAGACTTTCATAGGATCGTCCAATACGCAATCCCCAAGTGTAACCACCGATTTCGTAGAGATTATGGAACCAACGCACATATACACCGAACGATCAAATATTGATACTGAATGTTTGCTGTCCTTTTATTTTTATAATTCTCCTCCTATCATGCGAAATTTCGCATCCGTATAACAAAAAAGACAGTTTAGAACGACAAACAGAATGCGCAAACTCATTTTATTTTAAGCACTTTTGGACCACTTATTAAGTATAAAATACACCGAGATTAATTTTGTGGGCGCTATTTATACCTAATTGAGCCATGTGAATAAAAAATAAAAAAAATAAAAAACATTTAAAAACATTATATAACAACAATACATCTTAATTAAAGCCAAGGCTACACAATAAAAAATCCTGTTTGTTTTAACTCGGTCCATTATAAATAAAATAAACAAATAAATGCAAGACGCGATAACCTCCGAAGATATTTAGATATTTTAGACCGAGCTTATCTTCCAATTTGCGTCGTGCTTCTTTTAATTTTTCCTACATGTTTTTACGCCGACTCCGAACGGCATCTGCAAAGCAGATAGGTTTTCACTGACAATCTTTTCATGGCTAAGCCACACTCGGAGTGCTTGCCAAACACTGAGGAGGGGCAACTGCGCTAAGAAAAACTTTCTTCTAATTGAACAACCCCGTTTCTAAAATTTTTCATGCTGCTTTGCCCGGGGCGTGAACCTAGGATCTTCGGTGTGGTAGGCGGAGCACGATACCATCACACCACGGCGGCCGCGCGGAAATACGAAAAGCTTATTAAGCGTTTATAATGACATTTCCACATATATTATCTGCTATTGGAAATTTTTTAACTAGTTAAACAAACAGGTTAAAATTTACGCATGAACGCGGCTTGGACAAAACATTTTGCTACACTTTTTTATAAAAAAATTTGCTAGTAATTGTTTACATATATATATTAACCTGGGTCGATTTGTATGGACGAAAGTTAAACAATATCGCGCAATCAGGAAAAGAGTTGCACTACGCATACCCAAAAAAATTATTTTCAAGCATGCGAAAAAAAAATGGCGAAAGGGTAAATTTTTCGACCAAAACACTCCCCAAAACCTGTTGTAAAAGCGTTGGCGATAATAGCGTTTTTAAAAAAAAATATGTTTTGGGTTTTGGGGAGTGTTTTGGTCGAAAAATTTACTTTTTCGCCATTTTTTTTTCGCAGGCTCGAAAATTATTTTTTGGATATTCGTGGTGGAACTTTTTTTCCTGAGCCCAAATCCTATCGAAAAATCGATGGCGCGATATCGGTTAATAAATCGATCCAGTCTAATATGTATATTTGCACAGTTAAAACGTGTTATCAAATTGATATGTGTTTAGTGAATAAATACAGAAAAGTGCAAATGGTACACTTAATTAGTTATATCTGTTCTCAAACTGCTAATAGACTCTATTGTATATCGCCACAAAGCCAGAGTTCGGAGCAGTGCACAAAATTCTGAGTAACAACACTGCTCGAACTTAAATGGGCGGACGTAATCAATATCTTTCCTTAAGTGTTAATAAGGCGTTAATTTGTTGTGGATTTAAACGTCTGTTCATCTTTCACATATTTGTAAAACTAGCATAAAACCGTGTTCCAGTCCGCACGGTATGTCACAACAAATCGCGAAATACCCGAAGTCGCAGAGAAGAAGGAAGGGTATATTGGAGTTCTTGAAAAATTTGGATCCAGTAATGAGGATGATATACTTGTTTTGTAAATAAAACAAAAATAAATGTAAGGCGCGATAACCTCCAAAGAGATCTAAGGCCGGGCTTCTCTTCCAATTTGCGTCGTGCTCCTCTTGATTTTCCCTACAAATTGGCCGGACGGGACCTACATGTTTTATGCCGACTCCGAACGGCATCCGCAAAGCAGATGAGTTTTCACTGAGAGCTTTTCATGGCAGAAATACACCCGGAGTGCTTGCCAAACATGCCGAGGGGCGACCCCGCTTAGAAAAATTGTCTTCTAATTGAAAAATCTTATTTCTAAAATTTTGATGTTGCTCTGCCCGGGAGTTGAACCCAGGGCATACGGTGTGATAGGCGGAGCACGCTACCATCACACCACGGTGGTTTTTTTTAATGATCTCGAAATAGTTCCGAAAACAACGAACAGATCTAGCGATAGTTACAAAATATTCGGTGGAAGGCCTTTCGATATGATTCCCTAAACCATCGTGAAATACTTTCGAAAACATTCAGACTATAAGGAGTTGGTCCCCCAAAAAGTCTCCAGAACGGACACAGTCTCTAAGCGGTCCTGAAATAGTCCTAGAAAAATTTGAAATAGTCCCGAAATGTACCTCAAATAATCCCGAAACGGTCGTTTAATAGTCCAAATCATCCAATCTATAAACAGTCCTGAAACGATTCCAAGCACAATATCAAAATAATATTGAGGTATCTAAAAGTACTCCCGAAAAGATTCCGTACGCGGTTTCGAACTGTCCGAAATAGTTTTGATTTCATCCTGTAAAATATTCCAAACGGTCTTGACATAATCTCGGGAGTACGGAAATGGTCCCAAAATGATGCCGAAATTGTCCTGAATGTAACCAGAAGACACAATCTTTTAGACCCACACCTATATAAACCATGAACCGTGCATACATATATTATTAGTGTTAATTTGGGATGTTCGATGTCTGGATGAACCAATGTAATGACCTAGGAAAACGGGTTTAGGGCAGAGGGGATGCAACTGTTTCACTTCACCATAATTTCTAGACCTTGACCATGTAGTCATATCTTATAACTTTAAACGGCAATTCTTGTTTGTTTGTATAGCCGAACGATCTCGGGAACGGCTCAACCGATTTAAATGAAATTTGGTACAGAGATAATTTATCACCTTCTAAGACTTTCTACCTAGGTGTTGCCACTCAGAATGTTTCACAAGGTTGCCACCTATTCGAAATTAAAAAAAATTGCATGAGATATGCCGATATGGGTATCAAACGAAAGGTATTTCACTCCGCATTACAATAGGGACATTTTTGAGTAGGGTTGCCATTTAGGGTTGCCACCTATTCGAAATTAAAAAAAAATTGCATGAGATATGCCGATATGGGTATCAAACGAAAGGTATTTCACTCCGCATTACAATAGGGATATTTTTGAGAAGGGTTGACATTTGGGGTTGCCACCTATTCGAAATTAAAAAAAAATTGCATGATATAGCCGATATGGGTATCAAACGAAGGTACTTTCACTCCACATTACAATAGAGACATTTTTGAGTAGAGTTGCCACTTAAGGTTGCCACCTATTCGAAATTTAAAAAAGAAACGTTGCCAGCACAACGAAACCTTGCGGAGCATAGCTCGGTCGCCCAGGTACTACTAATATAATTGCCCATAATCATAGTCAAATTAAATAGAGCTTTATTGGTTTTAACATGCTTCTAAAATAAGCATCATTTTTAGTCTGTTATAGCCAACTTAAACCGCTATTTTATCTCTAAAGAAGGATCTAAACCTTTTACTAAATGCCTTAAGCGCTCTTTAAAACATGTTTTGGGTTGGCGGCCTGCCTTCAGAAGCCTCAAAAAATTTGTCAATTTGCTATTTAAAGCGCGTAAAACTTTAATGGAAGGGAAAAAAGGCTTCTCCGACAAGCTAATATACTACAGGAACTAATGTCCATATATCCTTAGAATGCATATATGTATATGTTTTTGACGAATATTACGTAATTTTTCTTAAACGTGCGATGGTTACTTGGCTCCGCATATGCAAAATCAGTAAAACCTTTAATTAAGATTATTCCGCATCTTGTGTATGTTGTAATATTTTGGTATATTTCGAGTAAAAATATCATTCTATCCATATTCATTAAGGTAAATATAGAAATAAATATTGAATGGAAGTCATAATTTACCACGGGGGTCGATTGCTAATACTTGTCCAAAAATTTCGGGGAGAAGTGCCAAAAGAAGCGGTTTTACCGCGGATCAATAATCCGAAGGCGGGAAAGAAATATTTGTACACTGTCAAGAGATTTTTTCAAAAAAAGGTAAACGTTTTCATGTGGTTGTTGTTATTTTCATTAAGGCGATTTGCGCCAATACAATTTTATCTCCATTTTTTTTAGAGTTGGCGAAGGCCGCCAATTCAGAAAGGTGTTCTACGCAAAAATAATACAGATCCAAATCTCAGTTTCGCAGTGGTTTGGGGGTAATTTTTCAGTTTTTGTGAATGTCTATATAGTAAAAGGACAATTTTTTACTCAGCGTGCTTTGCACACAGAGTATATAAACTTTGATTGGATAACGGTTGGTTGTACAGGTATAAAGGAATCGAGATAGATATAGACTTCCATATATCAAAATCATCAGTATCGAAAAAAAATTTGATCGAGCCATGTCCGTCCGTCCGTCCGTTAGCACGATAACTTGAGTAAATATTGAGATATCTTCACCAAATTTGGTACATTAGCTTATCTGGACCCAGAATAGAGGTTGGAATTGAAAATGAGCGAAATCGAATGATAACACGCCCACTATATATAAAATTTTGGAAAACACATAAAACCTCAAATTTAGTAAATAATACACCTAGAATGTTGAAATTTGAAATGTGGACTGATATTGAGACTCTTGATAAAAATTTTGGGAACTTTTTGAAAATGGGCGCGGCACCGCCCACTTGTGATAAAATCAATTTAACAAATACTATTAATCATAAATCAAAAATCCTTAAACCTATCGTACCAAAATTCGACAGAGAGGTTGCCTTTACTATAAGGAATGCTTCGAAGAAAAATTTAACGAAATCGGTTAAGGATACGCCCACTTTTATGTAAAAGATTTTTAAAAGGGTCGTAGACGAAAATAATAAGCTATATCTTAGCGAAAAAGAGCTTTGTATCAATAGATTTTACTTTGTCAATTGAAATATAACATTAAATTGGAAAACACTAAATTTTTTGAAAATGGGTATGGCACCCCCCATTTTACGACTAAGCAATTTTCTATGTTTCGGAGACATAACTCAAGAAAAATTAACGGATCGTAATAAAATTGTGTACGCATATTTTCCTTACAGCAGAAAATATTTTTAGTAAAAATCGACGATATCGGTTAAAGACCACGGCAACTTCGATATAAAACAAGTTCAAAAGGGTCGTAGACTAGAATAATAAGCTAACACTAGGCAAAAATAGTTTTGAATCAATGATATTTCACTTATCAAGTTTTATTGTAAAAGGAAATGGGGAGACATTTTTTTAAACGGGTGGTGCCACGTGTTATGTAGAATATTAATTTATCTGAAATGAAATATACAATTGAAGCTCACGCTGAGTAAATAATGCTCGGTTAAACCCGAACTTAGACACCTTTACTTGTTTATCTTGGACTTCTGATTATTGAATTACATTAAAGAAGTCTTGAATTCTATTTTGCTGGCATTCCTTTTTGTGTTTTCTATCCCCCTTCACATTGGCCAATTTTTCTTGAAAGAAAGCGTGAAATAAAAAAACGCCATATAACAAGAAATAGCTACAAAAAATTTGAAAGACTACTTGATATGGACGATGTGTACTGTTCCCTCTTTTATCACTCTCTTAGTCTATGTTGCGGCAGACTTGAATTCAGTGTTTGTCTAGTATTAAAGGGGACTCACACTTTGTTAGTCTATGTAGAATGGCTTAGCATTCTAGGTGACTCCTTTCCTAGAAAAACCTTACTAAATTCCCTTTATTTATGCTGATGTTTGCGAATACAAACCTAAATTTTGATTTAGCTTGATTGTCATTGAGCATGTTGCATATTTATCCATATCGAGGTTAGCCATATACCTATTCGGTTTCGGTTCAATAAAACTAAACGGCTTCACGGTTAGGGCTGATTAACATTTAAGTTTGCATAATTTTGGCGCTCACAGCTGTCTTGATGCAAATAACTTTTTTCCAACGTTCTCAGTATACAACGCCACAGAAACGACAAAGCAAATTCTATAAAAAATCTGTCGATTTATATTTTATTCAATTTGGAAACAATTTTTCCTTTCAAGCAGCAAATGTTTAATTTTATCGTTTTCTAAACTGTAACTAATTATTACGTGCATTGCAGCAGCCAAACTTTCAACTTGCGTCATGTACACAGCAAAAATTTTTATTTAAATCTGTTTGGTGCTTTCATTTATAGGTCGAGTGTAGTATTTTGCGGATATCTCTTCTGGGACATGATATATTAGGAAAAACTATTCACATGAATACGAGTTATAATAATAATTTGACGTTGGTGGCAGCGCACTACCCTCTAGTGGCCCAATGACACCAGGCTAATCGTGTTCATTATTTTTTTATTTATTAAGCATCAGCATAATCGATACGTCCTGATAGCCGCAATATTTCCTCGTCGTCAATTATGGGAGTCAGCTTAAATAACGGACTGTTTCTAGGAATTGACTTTCTGTTTACTAAAGGCGCATCTCCTCCGGATATACGTTCTCCTGACAAAACGACATACAATCTTTTCAGCTTGAGAAATGTCCTCCGCTGTTAACTGTGGCACAAAATGTGATGATGTTGGCGTAAATTCCAGCTTTTGAACAGACCTAAACTTCATCATAGCTTTCTTTACCCAGCAAATGACTCTTAACAGCCTATAATAAAGTCTGTCAAATCTATTACGATGAGTCAATACTGTTGCCAAAAATGAACTTCGCCCACCTTTATTCTTTATCGGCAGATACATAGCTATCTTGGGCCAAGAGTCCTCCCGTTCTTTCAAGAAATCTGGGCCACATATCCATCGAGAGTTCGAAACAAGGCGTGCGTTCAATCGTGTTGCATCATCCGCAGGATTCAACTTTCCAGGAACCCATCGCCAACAGTTTACGTTCGACGAGTCAAAAATTCTGCAGTTCGTGTGATATGAATTGCTTGTAACAACGATTATCTGATTTAATCCTGCTAAGAACCATCTTTGAGTCAGACCAAAATTGTTATTACGTTAGGGCCTCCTGTCATGACCATTAAAATGCCTCCTGCAGACGAACGCCCAATACGGCAGACAGCAGTTCAAGTGTGGTATCGACAGTGCCTGACGGGGCTACAATGAGATTTTCAGCTACGAAGACTACACTGACTCACCCTCACGAATTTGATTCGCCAGTAAGCAACTGCAGAATATGCAAACTCTCTGGCATCTACAAAAATGGTAAATCAATTGTGGAACTAAATTACTAAAATTCCGGTGATAGCAGCGTGGAATGATAAGACTTTTAACCTTGTCGAGCTGTGTATACCAGTTGTACCCATTCCGATAAACCTGCTCTGGAATAGACTGTCCAATCTACATTTAATGCCATAGCGGTGGCAAGATAATTTTCGTATGTTGATTGTGATATCGCCAGATACTCGAACGGATCAAATAGTGACATGGTAAGACTAAAACTTAGCTTCGTCGGTCGCCTTTGCCACGTCAAGACGTCATTCGGACTTCACGAGTTTTATGTTTAAAACAGAATGAATCATCCAGTGGACGCAATACATTCAAGTACCTCCTCTGCCATGGAATCGTTGGAGCAAAGGCTCATTATTTCAACGTACGTAAGAGGAGTCGTCGTTTCCCGAGTGCAAACAGGACCTCTTCACAGTTAGATTTAAATCCTCGCAACATACGAACCCGGCATGGCTGTGAATTTCTTGACCGCATTGAAACACTTAAGCACTCATCCTTGTTCGAACTGTTTCTACGTAGTCGTCACATAGTGGCGGTCAATAATAGCACTAGGAGCTCTTGGATGAAGGTCTTGAAACTCATCGCATTTGTATTCTCACGTATTGTGCAGAACATGGTGAACAGGCTGATCCAAATATCATCGCGTTCATAATATATATATCTGGTTCCTTTGACGAATGTCCACCTGCCACAAAAAGCGTTGTGCATCCTGGTCTGCTGGCGTATCAAAACTCTATTAACATTCTCGTATGTCTGCACATGCGCCAATGACACCTGCCGAAATTTAAATAAATAAAAAAATAAATGTAAGGCGAAGAGATCTAAGGCCGAGCTTCTCTTCCAATTTGCGTCGTGTCCTCTTGATTCCCTACAAATTGGCCGGACGGGACCTACATGTATATGCCGACTCCGAACGGCATCTGAAAGCAGATGAGTTTTTCACTGAGAGCTTTTTCATGGCAGAAATACACCCGGAGCGCTTGCCAAACACTGCCGAGAGGGCAACCCCGCTTAGAAAAATTTTCATCTAATTGAAAATTATTATTTCTAAAATGTTGATGTTGCTTTGCCCGGGGTGCGAACCCAGGGCATACGTGTGGTAGGCGGAGCACGCTACCATCACACCACGGTGGCCGCCGAGTAAATAGTATACTCAATAAAGCCTTTGGCTGATAAGCATCTGACCTGTCATCAGCCTTGAGTTGAAAGAAACACCATTTACTGAAGCTGTGACATCGACTACTAAACGTAGTGTATTTTCTTATTTTGATTACATACCGCAAAATGGAGTAGGTACCATGTGGAGGTTAACCTCCATTGCTCGGCCCGCGCGATAGTTTCCTAGCATAGATTTACTTAAATACTCATTGATCTTATCTATGTACCAAAGTCCCAAATTCCCGGTTTTTTTTCAAAATTGGCTCCAATGATTCCAGGCGACGCAGTGCCATACTATAGCTTCACAATATTCTACATCATTAGTTAGCCCACAATTAAACCGGTTATCAACGGCAGCCGATTTGCTTGGTGTCTCACATAAAATGCTTCAGCTCGTGTGTCGCTTCAGACATAAGCGCTGTAGGGGCTTCATTCCAAAACTCTCCAGTGTAAAAATATTCTTCCTTTGCTGCTGAATATCATTGATTGGTCTAATTCACAGTCTATACGACAAACAACTACTTCTACACTATCTTCGTTGGATCGAAGAGCATATATCCCAACTTGGAACTTGTGGACAGAAAAACAATTGTCTATGTTTATAACTTCTATGGACGAACCAAATTTGTGTGCGGCATACCGATAAGATTTGTGGCATAACATTAACATATCATCCACTGCATGTTTCGAATTTTATCGTACTTCTTGTTGTGCGTACATTTCTCATCTGAAATGTTGTATTCTGATTCAATCCAGAAATTTCGACGTACTAATCGTTGTGATGGTTCGCTTGTGGTCTTACCTCTACCATTTTAATGATAATTTATCAACTGGACCATCAAGCCAATAGTTTTAGCTACCTGCTCTTCGATCAACGATATTTTTGAACCGTCATTGAGAAATGCAATAACCTTAAAACTACCCTGTGGTCCTTTTATTTTCTACAGGCAGAAATTTAAATAGCGGTGGTAACTAAATTCCTTGCGAATATAGTTACGACATTGCTGTGTCAGCTGCATGCTTTACCACATCTGCATTGTCCGCAGTCGACGCTGACTTTGCATTGCCTTTGAAATTTTGCTACTTCGTTCGTGCAATAGCCGGTTATGATATCTGACTGCGACAAAAATCAAGTCCGCACTCGCGACGTGTGTTACAATTGATAGTACTGTGGCCAGGTCGTAGACAACTGAAACATAAGTGATTGCTTTCACAAACGCCCATCTATCACTGCATTCCATATTTTTGAACTTTTCACACTGGCTTAAATTGTGGCTACTTTTGCAATATAAACATTTACTTTTTGTCATCACTAGCACTGGTTTCATTGACTTGGTTGCCTTCGAAATCAGCTGTTCATTTTCTTTGACAGTCTCTACCGGCACAACATCTGTAGCAATTGAAATAAATATAGCGACTTCTTGTAACAATTACTAAAATGGCGAACACTTGGGAAACACAATTCGTGGAGTGGAGAAAGTATACCTGGCCCATTCTTGACGTTTATTCATCGGCAATTTACTTAGTAATTCGTCCGACAACGTCAGATTCGAAAGATGAGAGGCTGCTCCTGCATTTTCCAAGAAAGCAGTTAGGTTGCTTACCATTGTACTGAAGGTTAAAATTTCTGACATATTTCCATCGCCTATGGTTGGAAACGCTCGCGCTTAGCTATTTGGCTACGTATTAATAGCTGTGGACGTTCAAAATGAAATTCAAGCATAGATATTACAGCACCTACACTAGATGGGTGAATTAGCAGGCATTCTACTCGCTGTCTGGGTGGCCCTTTCAAAGCCTTTTGCAAACGGAATAAATTTTCCAAATCTGTGTACATATACATTGAGGTAGTTTCCTTGAATGTTGCAAAAAACATGGTCATTCTTCCGGCGATCCGTTGAATTCAGGCAGGTCGTGTAATTTGCGTACATACGGCTGTTGTATAGAAATTGACGGTGGCAAATGGTTTGGCTGCACACTTGACTGTGCTGGTGGCGCTTGACTTATGGCAAATGGGGAATAAAATCCATTAGTAGTTGACAAATTTAAGGCTGTGCTAGTATAAATATTACTACACGCTTGGCTTACATTAGAGTTTACAGAATGACTGATTCTGGATTTCATGACGTCAGCATAGGTTAGATAAGCTGGCTGTACACTAGCATATGCGGCAGTAGTATAGACACTAGGCAAGTTACCATGGTCTAAAGTGATATTAGTATGGGAAGCATGTTGCAGGGGCTATTGTTTGGAAAGACAACTCTTGCGCCAGTGCTGTCGGCAAAAATTACTTAGTGGCGGCAGCGTTGGAACTACCACTGGCTACGTGACGTTTGCAGGGGGTACGTCGGCAGATGTGACAGGGGCTGAAAGGGTATTGGCAGAGATTACGTCCGGCAGAGGTGACGTTAACAGAGACATCATCGGCAGAGATGATGTCTCTGTTATACGTCACTCTAGCCGACGTAATCTCTGCCAATACCCTTTCAGCCCTGTCACATCTGCCGACGTACCCCCTGCAACGTCACGTAGCCAGTGGTAGTTCCAACGCTGCCGCCACTAAAGTAATTTTTGCCGACAGCACTGGCGCAAGAGTTGTCTTTCCAAACAATAGCCCCTGCAACATGCTTCCCAATACTAATATCACTTTAGACCAGTGGTAACTTGCCTAGTGTCTATACTACTGCCGCATATGCTAGTGTACAGCCAGCTTATCTAACCTATGCTGACGTCATGAAATCCAGAATCAGTCATTCTGTAAACTCTAATGTAAGCCAAGCGTGTAGTAATATTTATACTAGCACAGCCTTAAATTTGTCAACTACTAATGGATTTTATTCCCCATTTGCCATAAGTCAAGCGCCACCAGCACAGTCAAGTGTGCAGCCAAACCATTTGCCACCGTCAATTTCCTATACAACAGCCGTATGTACGCAAATTACACGACCTGCCTGAATTCAACGGATCGCCGGAAGAATGACCAATGTTTTTTGCAACATTCAAGGAAACTACCTCAATGTATATGTACACAGATTTGGAAAATTTATTCCGTTTGCAAAGGCTTTGAAAGGGCCACCCAGACAGCGAGTAGAATGCCTGCTAATTCACCCATCTAGTGTAGGTGCTGTAATATCTATGCTTGAATTTCATTTTGAACGTCCACAGCTATTTAATACGTAGCCAAATAGCTAAGCGCGAGCGTTTCCACCATAGCGATGGAAATATGTCAGAAATTTTAACCTTCAGTACAATGGTAAGCAACCTAACTGCTTTCTTGGAAAATGCAGGAGCAGCCTCTCATCTTTCGAATCTGACGTTGTCGGACGAATTACTAAGTAAATTGCCGATGAATAAACGTCAAGAATGGGCCAGGTATACTTTCTCCACTCCACGAAATTGTGTTTCCCAAGTGTTCGCCATTTTAGTAATGGTTACAAGAAGTCGCTATATTTATTTCAATTGCTACAGATGTTGTGCGGTAGAGACTGTCAAAGAAAATGAACAGCTGATTTCGAAGGCAACCAAGTCAATGAAACCAGTGCTAGTGATGACAAAAGTAAATGTTTATATTGCAAAAGTAGCCACAATTTAAGCCAGTGTGAAAAGTTCAAAAATATGAATGCAGTGATAGATGGGCGTTTGTGAAAGCAAATCACTTATGTTTCAGTTGTCTACGACCTGGCCACAGTACTATCAATTGTAACACACGTCGCGAGTGCGGACTTGATTTTTGCCGCAGATATCATAACCGGCTATTGCACGAACGAAGTAGCAAAAATTCAAAGGCAATGCAAAGTCAGCGTCGACTGCGGACAATGCAGATGTGGTAAAGCATGCAGCTGACACAGCAAATGTCGTAACTATATTCGCAAAGGAATTTAGTTACCAACCGCTATTTAAATTTCTGCCTGTAGAAATAAAAGGACCAAAGGGTAGTTTTAGGTTATTGCATTCTCAATGACGGTTCAAAAATATCGTTGATCGAAGAGCAGGTAGCTAAAACTATTGGCTTGAATGGTCCAGTTGATAAATTATCATTAAAATGGATAGGAGGTAAGACCACAAGCGAACCATCACACACGATTAGACGTCGAAATTTCTGGATTGAATCAGAATACAACATTTCAGATGAGAAATGTACGCACAACAAGAAGTACGATAAATTCGAAACATGCCAGTGGATGATTATGTTAATGTTATGCCACAAATTCTTATCGGTATGCCGCACACAAATTTGGTTCGTCCAATAGAAGTTATAAACATAGACAATTGTTTTTCTGTCCACAAGTCAAAGTTGGGATATATGCTCTTCGGATCCAACGAAGATAGTGTAGAAGTAGTTGTTTGTCGTATAGACTGTGAATTAGACGCAATCAATGATATTCAGCAGCAAAGGAAAGAATATTTTACACTGGAGAGTTTTGGAATGAAGCCCCTACAGCCGCTTATGTCTGAAGCAGACAAACGAGCTGAAGCAATTTTATGTGAGACAACCAAGCAAATCGGCTGCCGTTATGAAACCGGTTTATTGTGGCTAACTAATGATGTAGAATATTGTGAAAGCTATAGTATGGCACTGCGTCGCCTGGAATCATTGGAGCCAAATTTTGAAAAAAAAACCGGGAATTTGGGACTTGGTACATAGATAAGATCAATGAGTATTTAAGTAAATCATATGCTAGGAAACTATCGCGGGCAGAAGCAATGGAGGTAAACCTCACACATGGTACCTACTCCATTTTGCGGTATGTAATCAAAATAAAGAAAATAAACTACGTTTAGTAGTCGATGTCACAGCGTCAGTAAATGGTGTTTCTTTCAACTCAAGGCTGATGAAAGGTCAGATGCTTATCAGCCAAAGGCTTTATTGAGTATACTATTTACTGGCGGCCACCGTGGTGTGATGGTAGCGTGCTCCGCCTACCACACCGTATGCCCTGGGTTCGCACCCCGGGCAAAGCAACATCAACATTTTAGAAATAATAATTTTCAATTAGATGAAAATTTTTCTAAGCGTGGTTGCCCCTCGGCAGTGTTTGGCAAGCGCTCCGGGTGTATTTCTGCCATGAAAAGCTCTCAGTGAAAACTCATCTGCCTTTCAGATGCCGTTCGGAGTCGGCATAATACATGTAGGTCCCGTCCGGCCAATTTGTAGGGAAAATCAAGAGGAGCACGACGCAAATTGGAAGAGAA
The DNA here is from genome assembly GCA_029619165.1 of Eurosta solidaginis. Lineage (NCBI taxonomy): Eukaryota > Metazoa > Arthropoda > Insecta > Diptera > Tephritidae > Eurosta > Eurosta solidaginis. The sequence goes on along the minus strand of JARSSU010031989.1, from coordinate 38,307 downwards.
GCTCGGCCTTAGATCTCTTCGCCTTACATTTATTTTTTTATTTATTTAAATTTCGCAGGGTGTCATTGGCGCATGTGCAGACATACGAGAAATGTTTAATAGAGTTTTGATACGCCAAGCAGACCAGGATGCACAACGCTTTTTGTGGCAGGGTGGACATTCGTCAAAGGAACCAGATATATATATTATGAACGCGATGATATTTGGATCAGCCTGTCACCATGTTCTGCACAATACGTGAAGAATACAAATGCGATGAAGTTTCAAGACCTTCATCAAGAGCTCCTAGTGCTATTATTGACCGCCACTATGTGGACGACTACGTAGACAGTTTCGAAACAGAGGATGAGGCTTAAAGTGTTTCAAATGCGGTCAAGGAAATTCACAGCCATGCCGGGTTCGAGTTGCGAGGATTTAAATCTAACTGTGAAGAGGTCTGTTTTGCACTCGGGGAAACGACGACTCCTCTTACGTACGTTGAAATAATGAGCCTTTGCTCCAACGATTCCATGGCAGAGGAGGTACTTGGAATGTATTGGCGTCCACTGGATGATTCATTCTGTTTTAAACTAAAACTCGTGAAAGTTCCGAATGACGTCTTGACGGGGCAAAGGCGACCGACGAAAGCTGAAATTTTAAGTCTTACCATGTCAATATTTGATCCGTTCGAGTATCTGGCGAATATCACAATCAAACGAAAAATTATCTTGCAACAGCTATGGCGATTAAATGTAGATTGGACAAGTTCTATTCCAGAGCAGGTTTATCGGAATGGTACAAACTGGTATACACGAGCTCGACAAGGTTAAAAGTCTTATCATTCCACGCTGCTATCACCGGAATTTTAGTAATTTAGTTTCCACAATTGATTTACAATTTTTGTAGATGCCAGAGAGTTTGCATATTCTGCAGTTGCTTACTGGCGAATCAAATTCGAGGGTGAAGTCAGTGTAGTCTTCGTAGCTGGAAAATCTCATTGTAGCCCCGTCAAGGCACTGTCGATACTCACGACTTGAACTGCTGTCTGCCGTATTGGGCGTTCGTCTGCAGGAGGCTATTTTAAATGGTCATGACAGGAGGCCTAACGTAATAACAATTTTGGTCTAGACTCAAAGATGGTTCTTAGCAGGATTAAATCAGATAATCGTTGTTACAAGCAATTCATATCACACAGAACTGCAGAAATTTTGGACTCGTCGACGTAAACGTTGGCGATGGGTTCCTGGAAAGTTGAATCCTGCGGATGATGCAACACGATTGAACGCACGCCTTGTTTCGAACTCTCGATGGATATGTGGCCCAGATTTCTTGAAAGAACGGGGAGGACTCTTGCCCAAGATAGCTAATGGTGCTGCCGAGAAAGAATAAAGGTGGGCGAAGTTCATTTTGCAACAAGTATTGACTCATCGTTAATAGATTTTGACAGACTTTATTATAGGCTGTTAAGAGTCATTTGCTGGGTAAAGAAAGCTATGATGAAGTTTAGGTCTGTTCAAAAGCTGGAATTTACGCCAACATCATCACATTTGTGCCACAGTTAACAGCGGAGGACATTCTCAAGCTGAAAAGATTGTATGTCGTTTGTTCAGGAGAACGTATATCCGGAGGAGATGCGCCTTTAGTAAACAGAAAAGTCAATTCCTAGAAACAGTCCGTTATTTAGCTGACTCCGATAATTGACGACGAGGAAATATTGCGGCTATCAGGACGTATCGATTATGCTGATGCTTAATAAATAAAAAAAATAATGAACACGATTAGCCTGGTGTCATTGGGCCACTAGAGGGTAGTGCGCTGCCACAACGTCACAATTATATTATAAACTGTATTCATGGGAAGTTTTTCTAATATATCATGTCCCAGAAGAGATATCCGCAAAATACTACACTCGACCTTATAAATGAAGCACCAAACAGATTTAAATAAAATTTTTGCTTGTACATGACGCAAGTTGAAAGTTTGGCTGCTGCAATGCACGTAATAATTAGTACAGTTTAGAAAACGATAAATAAACATTGCTGCTTGAAAGGAAAAATTGTTTCCAAATTGAATAAAATATAAATCGACAGATTTTGGCAGAGATTACGTCGGCAGAGGTGACGTTAACAGAGACATCATCGGCAGAGATGATGCTTGTACAGCGATTGCTTCTTTTAAATCTAACTTTTCCTTTTCTGCGGTCGCCAATAAGAGCTGCAATTCTCTTATTTGTGCATATTGACTTATCTGTTTGTGTGATTGTTTGATCAGTTTCTCTCGTTGGCTGAAGCCATCTCAGCGCTGGTGTCCGAGTCCATTAAATTGTTTTCCGTATCGACCAATGGTATTTCGTTTTTGTCGCTTCTAAGATCGTATCGTTTCATGAGTATTCATGTGATTCCACGCTGTATTTGTAGTTTGCAGATTTTTCTCAGAACAAATATTAACAAGTAAGGAAGGTTAAGTTCGGGTGTAACCGAATATTACATACTCAGTTTAGAGCTATGTTGACAACATAAGGGAAAATAACCATGTAGGAAAATGAACCGAGGGAAACCCTGGAATGTGTTTGTATGACATGTGTATCAAATGAAAGGCATTAAAGAGTATTTTATGAGGGAGTGGGCCATAGTTATATAGGTGGGCGCCATTTAGGGATATAGCCATAAAGGTGGACCAGGGTTGACTCTAGAATGCGTTTGTACGATATGGGTATCAAATTAAAGGTATTAATGAGGGTTTTAAAAGGGAGTGGTGGTTGTTGTATAGGTGGTCGCCCTTTCGAGATATCGGCATAAAGGTGGACCAGGGGTGACTCTAGAATGCGTTTGTACGATATGGGTATCAAATGAAAGGTGTTAATGAGTATTTTAAAAGGGAGTAATTCTTAGTTCCATAGGTGGACGCCGTTTCGAGATATCGCCATAAAGGTGGACCAGGGGTGACCCTAGAATTTGTTTGTACAACATGGGCATCAAACGAAAGGTGTTAATGAGTATTTTAAAAGGGAGTGGGCCTTAGATCTATAGGTGGACGCCGTTTCAAAATATCGCCATAAAGGTGGACCAGGGGTGACTCTAGAATGTGTTTGTACGATATGGGTATCAAATTAAAGATGTTAATGAGTATTTTAAAAGGGATTAATCCTTAGTTCCATAGGTGGTGCCGTTTCGAGATATCGCCATAAAGGTGGGCCAGGGGTGACTCTAGAATTCGTTTGTGCAATATGGGTATCAAACGAAAGGAGTTAATGAGTATTTTAAAAGGGAGTGAGCCTTAGTCCCATAGGTGGACGCCGTTTTGAGATATCGCCATAAAGGTGGACCAGGGGTGACCCTAGAATTTGTTTGTACAACATGGGCATCAAACGAAAGGTGTTAATGAGTATTTTAAAAGGGAGTGGGCCTTAGATCTATAGGTGGACGCCGTTTCAAAATATCGCAATAAAGGTGGACCAGGGGTGACTCTAGAATGTGTTTGTACGATATGGGTATCAAATTAAAGATGTTAATGAGTATTTTAAAAGGGATTAATCCTTAGTTCCATAGGTGGTGCCGTTTCGAGATATCGCCATTAAGGTGGGCCAGGGGTGACTCTAGAATTCGTTTGTGCAATATGGGTATCAAACGAAAGGAGTTAATGAGTATTTTAAAAGGGAGTGGGCCTTAGTTCTATAGGTGGACGCCTTTTCGAGGTATCGCAATAAAGGTGGACCAGGGGTGACTCTAGATTTTGTTAGTACGATGTGGGTGTCAAATGAAAGGTGTTAATGAGTATTTTAAAAGGGAGTGGGCCTTAGTTCTATAGGTGGACGCCGTTTCGAAATATCGCCATAAAGGTGGACCAGGGGTGACTCTAAAATTTGTTTGTACAATATGGGTATCAAAACAAAGGTGTTAATGAGTATTTTAAAAGGGAGTAATCCTTAGTTCCATAGGTGGACGCCGTTTCGAGATATCGCCATAAGGGTGGGCCAGGGGTGACTCTAGAATTCGTTTGTGCAATATGGGTATCAAACGAAAGGAGTTAATGAGTATTTTAAAAGGAAGTAATCCTTAGTTCCATAGGTGGACGCCGTTTCGAGATATCGCCATAAGGATGGGCCAGGGGTGACTCTAGAATTCGTTTGTGCAATATGGGTATCAAACGAAAGGAGTTAATGAGTATCTTAAAAGGGAGTGGGCCTTAGTTCTATAGGTGGACGCCTTTTCGAGATATCGCCATAAAGGTGGACCAGGGTCGACTCTAGAATGAGTTTGTACGATATGGGTATCAAATTAAAGGTATTAATGAGAGTTTTAAAAGGGAGTGGCGGTAGTTGTATATGTGAAGGCGTTTTCCAGATATCGACCAAAATGTGGACCAGGGTGACCCAGAACATCATCTGTTGGATACCGCTAATTTATTTATATATGTAATACCTGCCAAGATTTTAAGGGTTTTTTATTTCGCCCTGCAGAACTTTTTCATTTTCTTCTACTTAATATGGTAGATGTCACAACCATTTTATAAAGTTTTTTCTAAAGTTATATTTCGCTTCAATAAAACAATCCAATTACCTTACCATGTTTCATCCCTTTTTTCGTATTTGGTATAGAATTATGGAATTTTTTTCATTTTTCGTAATTTTCGATATAGAAAAAGTGGGCGTGGTCATAGTCGGATTTCGTTCATTTTTCATACCAAGATAAAGTGAGTTCAAGTAAGCACGTGATCTAAGTTCGTTAAAGATATGTCGATTTTTGCCTAAGTTATCGTGTTAACGGTCATGCGGAAGGACAGACGGACGCCTGTGTATAAAAACTGGGCGTTGCATCAACCGATTTCCCCCATTTTCACAGAAAAGAGTTAACGTCATAGTCTATGCCCTTACCAAATTTCAAAAGGATTGGTTAATTTTTGTTCGACTTATGGCGTTAAAAGTATCCTAGACAAATTAAATGAAAAAGGGCGGAGCCACGCCCATTTTGAAATTTTCTTTTATTTTTGTATTTTGTTGCACTATATCATTACTGGAGTTGAATGTTGACATAATTTACTTATATACTGTAAAGATACTAACTTTTTTGTTAAAATTTTACTTTAAAAAAAAATTTTTTTTAAAGTGGGCGTGGTCCTTCTCCGATTTTGCTAATTTTTATTAAGCGTACATATAGTAATAGGAGTAACGTTCCTGCCAAATTTCATCATGATATCTTCAACGACTGCCAAATTAAGGCTTGTAAAACTTTTAAATTACCTTCTTTTAAAATTGGGCGGTGCCACGCCCATTGTCCAAAATTTTACTAATTTTCTATTCTGCGTCATAAGTTCAACTCACCTACCAAGTTTCATCGCTTTATCTGTCTTTGGTAATGAATTATTGCACTTTTTCGGTTTTTCGAAATTTTCGATATCGAAAAAGTGTGCGTGGTTATAGTCCGATATCGTTCATTTTAAATAGCGATCTGAGATGAGTTCTCAGGAACCTACATACCAAATTTCATCAAGATACCTCAAAATTTACTCAAGTTATCGTGTTAACGGACGGACGGACGGACATGGCTCAATCAATTTTTTTTTCGATCCTGATTATTTTAGATATATGGAAATCTATATCTATCTCGATTCCTTTATACCTGTACAACCAACCGTTATCCAATCAAACTTAATATACTCTGTGAGCTCTGCTCAACTGAGTATAAAAACTATTCACCATGAATACGAGTTTATAATAATAATTGGAGGTTTTGGCAGCGCAATAACACCAGGCTAATCCTGTTCATTATTTTTTTTATTTATTAATTTTATTACATATTTATAAATTTTTTATAAGTGAATCACTTTCGCTTTAAAGCGACAAAATGCGCTTTTGCCTAAGGAGAAGAGAATTTTCTTTAAATGGGTATGTATGTATGCATTTCATCAAATAATAGATTGAGCTCTCAATTTTAAATTGAGGGTTGATAGAAAACAGCAAATTTTTGCAAAACGTTTGCTTATAACTTTTAAATAGTATTGAATGATAATTATCCGCCCCCGGACTGTCATTCCTGGAATCAAAAGGCGTCTTCAGGTAGTCCTTTGATAACTTTTGTTATATTTTAACAGTTCTTGTCAATTTAATAATAACCATTTTTTATACGTTGAGTCAAGTTATGGCTATGCCAAGGAACAGGTTGAACTTTTAAAACTTTTGAAATTTCTTTATAGCGCCTTTTTTACATTCGGATACCCTTTCCATGCTTATTTCAGCGAAAACTGTGTTTAATAGTTCTACGACAGACCAAAATTTTAAATGCAATTTTTAATTGGTGATGAGCGATATCTCACTATCGGTGATTGCTTCACCGCGATTGAAAAATCGCTAATAGTCATAGCTATTGCCAACCAAATATGTCAGTGATTGGCGATTTTCCTACAGCATAAAACTCTTTCGATTCTGTTGAATGACAATCACCTCTGGCAACATTTTGCCAACAGCGGTTACGGCCATATTTCTTCATGGAGAATGAAAATCACCTCTTACAGGCGACGTTATCTTGAATTAAGGGTTTTCTAAACGAATTTTTGATCTGGTTCACTTCAAAAGTTGAGTTGTGTTAATTTATTAGAAATTCGTATTAATATCGATTTAAAGATGACAGCAAACTATAGTAAAAGGATGTACTCGTAAAGTGTGGCAATTTTATGAGCCACTAAATTTCTCAAATTTTGTATGCTGTTTTCTAAAGTTTTATTTGGTGATTTTTATATAGAGGGTAGTATAGCTCTTTATACATACTTATATTTGGTACTGACGATCAAAACTGGAACAATAATATGTAATATGAACTCTGCTATATAATACCAACAACGTGAGCTAACATTTTGTGGTTGGACTTTGCATTCTCCTTTAGAATTATTTTGGCTATGAAAAGACTAAAAACAGGTTTAAAACCATGTACGCCTGATCTTAAAATTAAACCTGAAAAAATTACCCATGTTGTTCTAGTATTGCTCCTACTTAGTACCCGTGGTTAATTTCAAAAGTCACTCCATCGCACAAATGATATTTCTTTTTTTTTGGCTAGAACTTTGTTCAAAAGCGTGCTAAAAGTGAAATTATCAAAAAAGTTTAAATCTATGGCGTCGTTTTCAGTCAACAGGGGAAGTCAGTTAAACCCTAAAAAATTAAACATTTGTTTATAATACCAAAATTTCATAATGGCATTCAGGTTTACTATCACTCAGTAAACTGAATGAATGTTGTTAGATGATAGAAATTTTGGTTCACACGAGAAAAAACTACTCGTTGCGCTATACATAATTCGCCTCTTTACTATAATTTTTTAATTATTGTGAGCAGATATTGCTATTTTTTAAATTATTGATGTTGGATAAACCAACATAAAAAGTTAAGCCTTCCGAGAAGATACAAACTATCAAATTTAGAGATGGTTGTATTAAGATTTGGAGTTGCAGTGCACATTTTGAGGAGGACCTTTCGTCAAAATTGAAGGCAGGATGAAAAAGGAGTTGCTCCTTAATATTTTGCAAACAGCTTTGCCAGTTACAATGACCATGTTTCACTGTGGTGAAGAAAAATTACTTTTCAACACCACCACTTTCCGAAACATACCTCCAACTTGGTATGAAATCGGTTGATATTTCAAAAGTTTCGAACACTGAAGAGGCCCACAAAGAAACACTGATATAAACCGGATCGAAAACTCAGGAAGTTTTCTGAAACCCCAGCTAGCGAATTGAGCTAATTCTCCTAAGGGCATGCCGGAGTTCTGGGCACGTGTCGAAACAGAACAGTACGCTATACGAAACGATTTCATGCATGAACTAAATTAAACAAATAAGAAAGTCTAAATTCCGGTCAAACCGAATATTATATACCCAGCTGTGCACTAAAAGCGCTGTTGTTGTTTGCTTTGTGTGGTTAATAATATGATAGGTTAGGTTAGGTTGAACTGTCCGGTCCATGAGGACCTCACATAGATCCTATCAAAAACCAGTTATAAAATAACTCCGTCCTCTTGGCAAATACTAGAAGCTTCCCAGGAGTTAAGCCACTTGCGGCTTCTAGATCTGACAGTTGTATCACGTCCAATAGCTGAAGTCTTAGCCTGGCAAGCGCAGGGCACGAGCACAGAACGTGCTCCACGTTTCCTCCTCCAACCTACACTTGTTACATCTGCTAACACTGACCAAGCGTAATTTAAAGGCATGTGACGCCATAAATCAGTGTCCAATCAGAATACCCGTCATGAGTCTACAGTCCTCCCGCTTGGTCGATCATGTACACCTCTCGCCTTCGCTTAATCTCGGCCAGTCTAGTTGGGACGTCTATGGAGAAAGCTTTAAGGGATATGCCCTTTTTAGCTAGTGCACCTGCTTTTTCATTCCCATCTATTCTCATATGCCCTGGGACCCAATATAGATGCATGCTTCTCCCGGTCCCGACCCTTTCCAGAGACTGCTTACACTCTAACACACATTTAGATGCTATGCTATGCGAGATTATTGCATTAATTGCTGCTTGACTGTCAATATAAAAGTTAACACGGTTGCAGCTTAAACTATTATCTTCCAGTGTTTCTATTGCTTTGGTTAGGGCTAATATTTCCGCATGGAAGTCGCTACAGTAATCTGGCAGCCCGTAGGATCTGTTTATTTCGGGATCATCACAGTATACCGCAGACCCTACTCCTTCCACTACTTTGGAACCATCTGAGCACCCTCGCGCCAACCATCCATCTTTATTGTGGCCTTAAGATCTGCCTCGAAGCGCAGATAGGGAATCAGGCAGTCAGTTCGTCTTGTGATTGATAACGATATACTACTATGGCCGTATTTGTCAGCGCTCAAGCTGGTTGCAGTTGTTAACGCTATGTTCTTTGCTACCCAGGTCTACAGGTGGAATGTGCTGAATGGCATACAGTGCAGCCGTCGTATTATTCATTAAATTTATATCGGAAGCTTCGATATGTAATAATCGATAATTGTTATCGCTTCTATTCTTTATGTCTTGATCTTACCTACTTACAGTAATTCATATACGATATGTACATACATATTTGTGTACGTATATATTGTATGATTATGCAGAGACAGACAACTTCAAAGCCCCATCAGAAGATGTGGAGGAATACAAAGAAAAATACTTCGTCGCTCATGCCGCTATATCCCGTTTGATCAATGATCAACTGAGTTCCCAACCCGTGAAGGAAACTGAATCCGACGATTCTATTGATAAGTTACTGACACAACAAGCCAAGTTCCTGGATAACTTCAGTGCAGCAGTAACCCATTCAAATGTGCATCCCCCTAAATTTCTCTGCCCAATTTTTCTGGAAACTATTCAGATTGGCCGTCATTTCGCGACCTTTTTCGAAGCGCAATTGACGAAAAGTCAAATTTGAGCAACATCCAAAAGTTCCATTACCTAAAGTCATACTTACAAGATGAAGCATTAAGTCTTGTTAAGCATATACCATTGACTGACAATAATTATAAAGACGCATGGGACAGGCTAGTAGAGCGATATAACAAAAAGCCGATAATTCTTCATTCCCTTGTGCAACAGTTTTTGTCTTTGTCACCATGTAGTACTCCCAACATAGCAGCTCTTCGTAACTTAACCGATAAAGCTGACGAAACTGTACGCGGTTTGGATGCCCTCAATTGCAATAGTCGGGCCCTTGGTTGGTAGCCATTTTGTTGGTCAAAGTTGATGAATAAACAAAAAGGGGATGGGCAAAGAAGGGTGATTCTCATGTAGGTAGGTCATTTGATGAGTTTGTTAAATTTCTGACACATCGGTGTGATGCGTTAGAATCGTGTAGTTCATCTCGTTTAGTTAACAAAAAGCGCACAGCATTGGCACATTATGCTCAATCAGGAGAGTCAACAGCAACAACAAATTATTGTGTTGTATGTGCTGAGCAGCATACAGTTTCTCAATGCCAAAAGTTTAAGCAAATGGATAGCGGAACAAGGGGGCATTTGTAAAAGATAAGCATTTATGTTTCAATTGCTTGCGCTCATCTCATAATTTAAATCAGGCATCGGCAAATGTGTTAATGAGAGCGCAATAATTGTGCACATCACTTGATGCATCGGTTTACTTAGTTCATTCGCTTATTAGCAAGCAACAAGACAATATTCACCCCTATTCTGCATTTCGATTACGTTCCCGTTCTACGCTCCGCTTTAATCGAAGTTGGGTATTCTGCATTATGACGGAATCGTAACGAGAAGAGGAAGAGCAAATGATTTTTCGAAATCAGCTGTTTGTACGGAATGTGTGAACATTGGAACAAAATAAATTAAAGAAAATTTGTAACAAACATTGAAAAACGTTTATATTTTATTATCCACGACATTTTGTACAAAAAAAGCAATAGAATATATTGCCGCAGTGTTATATTTTGTTGAGTGAAGTGCTTTCATAATTGTAAGTGTGTTGTTGTCGTTCTTTTGGCCAATTCCCTGCCGTGGCCACCAAGTTTTGTTAAAAGGAATTCCTGCACGAATATAGTTGACATTTTCTGAATTTTATGGATGCTAATTTCATTGCACTGGCCTAAAATACTTTATAAAGATTTATTTATTCTTTCCGCAAGGATTGTTTACTTTTTCGCTTCACCTTCCTCTACTCCGGCAGCTTTATTTGGCATATAACTGGACCCAACGAACAGACGCGGCATTATTTGTGGAGTTGGAAAGCAACGCATACGAAAATGGCCAGGCCAGAATGGAAAGGCAAATATTGCGAGATTTGTGTAATCCATTTGAGATGAGTGACGAATTGTAAGAAATTGAACTTAAAAGTGGTAAAGTTTAATGACTTATTTTCGTATTTAGGTTCAAAAAAACTTTCGACTTAATAAGGATGCTTTCAAGTATGTATTGCTGGGCAAATACCTCCAAAGACTTCGACATCGACATGTTGGTTTTGACCTGGAAACATATAAAAAACAATCATCATCAAGCCTGCTACGTTTCTTAACAAGTTTTACTTACATTTTTGTTAAAATTATGTTATAAATTAATAAAAAAACTTTTTAAATATAAACGAGCTCTAGGCCAAATATTTGTATATTCTTAATAAAACACAATACGTGAATTTTTGATATACAATTATATTATTTAATTTGTCGATATTTCGACTTCAGTCTGAAGTCATCATCAGGAATTTTTGAATGCAATATGTCGACATATTGCATTCAAAAATTCCTGATGATGACTTCAGACTGAAGTCGAAATATCGACAAATTAAATAATATAATTGTATATCAAAAATTCACGTATTGTGTTTTATTAAGAATATACAAATATTTGGCCTAGAGCTCGTTTATATTTAAAAAGTTATAATTCAAAGGCCGTAAACAACAAAAATAATTAATAAAAAAATAAAAAGAAAATATTTTTCCGCCAACTAATTTGCAACTTAGAAAAACGGAACTACGATCGAAATGCAGAATACACAAAATCGAACGATTCGAAGTAGGATCGAAAGAGATTGGAACACAGAATACCAAAATTGTCAAATCGTAAAAATTCCAATCCAAGTCGAAATGCAGAATAGGGCTGATTGTTTGTTATTATGTTTTTAATGCGCGCAATGGGAAGCAAAAAGTTTATACAATTAAATACATTGTATTTGCGCAAAGGGGTTGGTCAACATTAAATATTTTTAGCTTGTGCGCATTGAGTGACGCACACAAACGATGTTGCTGCGCCAAATGCTCAGTGACTACCATTGTAAATTTTACCAAGTAGCGCAACTAACAGCTGATCGGTAAAAATTCGCACATTCACACGCGCAGTTCTCGACTCAGTTTCAAAAAAAACTTTAGATTATTTAATTCAAATTTTAAAGTGAGATAATCCTTACAAATTTATGTATACAGAATATATGTGGCGTTTTTGTTGTTATTAAAACAATAGTTTTATTTATATTAAAGCTTTTATCATTTTTTTTTAACTTTGAAAAATCTCCGAACACCATTCCTTCATTATATGACATCCGACTGCCTAGTCCACTGCCTTCCACTCTATTCGCAACATAACCTCTACTTAAGCTGCCAAACTATATAGTAAACAATGGTGACTACTAAACTAAAGAGAATAAGAATACGTGTGAATTGAGTGTGCACAATTGTGACAGTAAATGCCGATGCCTGATTTAAATCAATGTCCATCCATTTTCCGGTGCAAACTTTGTCCCTCAAAGCACCGCACGTTAGTGCATATGAATAAAGAGCCCGTGAAGAATACACAGCAGTTGCAACAACAATCAAGCACGAAAGCAGAAGAAAGTATTGCGATCACAGCTGCAGTATCAACCGACCTCTCTCCTCGTACTTCGGTTGTATCGGCATATCCTAACAACAAAAATGTCTCACTGTCGTTCATACCTACCACTCTCTTACCAACTATCCTGGCGAACGTGGTTGACCGTTGGGGGAATGTGGTGAATTGTCGCGTTTTACTTGACACAGTGTCTACAGCAGTGTTACCAGGTTAGCCTTTTCGAGGCTAGATTTAGCCTTTTCTTTGCCTTTAGCCTCGAAATTTTGTCTTTAGCTTCGTGACTTTTTTCTAGCCTTTTTTACTCCGAATATATTTTTAAAAATTTCTAAAATAAAATAATTTCAATAGTTCCTGTGAACACCTAATACCTAATAATATGAGTTCTCTACAAAAGATTAATTCTTTTTCTGCTGAAAATTCGTTGAAAATTTCAAAGCCTGATGTATTTTCTTACTTTGAAAAAGAAAAGTATAGTTATTCTAAAAGTCAAATAGCATTAATAGAGCTGCAGTGGCGAAAACTTATAACTATACAATGCAAAAATGTACACTCCACCATGGAATTTTGGTCGGAAGTCCGAGAACATAAAAATGCATTAAACGAACCTCCTTTTTTAGAACTTGTCGAATTCATATTTAGATTTTTAGTATTACCACTCAGTAACGCGGAGGTTGAAAGAGTTTTTAGTGGCATAAAAATTCTGAAAACTAAATTAAGGAACAAACTAAAAATAAAAATGCTTAATATTAGATGCTCGTTAAAACGCTTATATAAATGTTGTAATGACTTTGAAATTACCTATGATCTCATATCTATGGTAAATAGCCAAACCTTATACCAAGACATAAGCTCTTTTGATTCTTCAGACGGGGAATATTTTATATAAATAACTAGTAGCCCCGGCAGACGTTGTTCTGCCCTAAATTTGGCTTATCTGCATATATTTTAATAAGCTTTTTCCGTCTAACTCTGCCCTACCCCTCTACACTTTTTCCTAATCTTTTGATTCACTCCTCCCTCCGTCTTTTACGCTTCATCTCCATCTTCGTCTCATTCTATCTCTTTCTCAGTCTCCTTCTCTCTTTTCTCTTCTCTCCAGTTTTCATCCTTCTTCTTCATATCTTATTGCCAGTCCCAGAGGGTGGTATGTATTTTGTTCCAGTCCCATTCCGAGTCTCAGTCCCAGTCCCACTCCGAGTCTCAGTCTCAGTCCCAGTCCTAGTCCTAATTCCAGTCCCAGTCCGTCTCTGGTATACTTCACGGAAAAAAGCATCCTAAATACTAATATAGACAAATTTATATACGAAATTTCAGGCAAATCGAATAGGACGTATGTAAATAGGTATGTGGGTATTATTAGTTCTTGTCTTTATTTTGGCTTCGCATGCATATTTATCAGTTTTGCCAGGTTGATGCGACTAAATCGAATATCACAATGTACTTTAGAGCTCTCACTAGTCACTCAGCGGTGTAAAACTTACTCTGTATTATAGCACACATAAACAGCTTCAATTTGATACCCATAATATAAAAACACATTCTAGGTGTATCCGGGTCCATGTTTTGGCCTATATCTCGAGACCGTAGTCACCCAGCGGTGTAAAGCTTACTATGTAGTAAAGCATACATCAACAGTTTCCATTTGATATCCATATTCACCCCTATTCTGCATTTCGATTACGTTCCCGTTCAACGCTCCGCTTTAATCGAAGTTTGGTATTCTGCATTACGACGGAATCGTAAAGAGAAGAGGAAGAGCAAATGATTTTTCGAAATCAGCTGTTGGTACGGAATGTGTGAACATTGGAACAAAATAAATTAAAGAAAATTTGTAAAAAACACTGAAAAACGTTTATATTTTATTATCCATGCCATTTTGTACAAAAAAAAGCAATAGAATATATTGCCGCAGTGTTGTATTTTTTTGAGTGAAGTTCTTTCATAATTGTAAGTGTGTTTTTGTCGTTCTTTTGACCAATTCCCTGCCGTGACCACGGAGTTTTGTTAAAACGGATTCCTGCAGGAATATAGTTGACATTTTCTGAATTTTAAGGATGCTAATTTCATTCCACTGGCTTAAAGTACTTTATAAAGGTTTATTTATTCTTTCCGCAAGGATTGTTTACGTTTTCGCTTCACCTTCCTCTAGGCCGGCAGCTTGCTTTGGCATATAACTGGACCCAACGAACAGACACAAATTATAGCTGTCTATTATAATGGAATCAATAGCCGTGGCATTATTCATGGAATTGGAAAGCAACGTATACGAAAATTGCCAAGCGAGAATAGAAAGGCAAATATTGCGAGATTTGTGTAATCCATTTGAGATGAGTGATGAATTGTAAGAAATTGAACTTAAAAGTGGTAAAGTTTAAAGACTTATTTTCTTATTTAGGTTCAAAAAAACTTTCGACTTAACAAGGATGCTTTCAAGTATGTGTTAGATACTTTTGCGGGGCAAATACGTCCAAGGACTTCGCCATCGACATGTTGTTTTTGACCTGGAAACATATAAAAAACAATCATCATCAAGCTTTTTACGTTTCTTAACAAGTTTTACTTACATTTTTGTTAAAATTCTGTTATAAATTAATAAAAAAATAAAAAGAAAATATTTTTCCGCCAACTAATTTGCAACTTAGAAAAACGGAACTACGATCGAAATGCAGAATACAAAAAATCGAACGATTCGAAGTTGGATCGAAAGAGATTGGAACACAGAATACCAAAATTGCCAAATCGAAAAAATTCCAATCCAAGTCAAAATGCAGAATTGGGCTGATTGTATAAACACATTCTAGGGGTACCCTTTTCCACGTTTTGGGCTATATCCCTAGCCTCCCAGTTCTATGAAAATTATCCTATACTATAGCACTCATCAACAGCTTTCATTTGACATCCATATTGTATAAACACATTCTAGGGGTATCCGTGCCCACGTTTTGGCCTATATCTCGAGACCCTAGTCACCCAGGGGTATGAAAATTATCCTGTACTATAGCACTCATCAACAGCTTTCATTTGATATCCATATTGTATAAACACATTCTAGGGGTACCCGGGTCCACGTTTTGATCTCAAGACCCTAGACATGTAGCGAAAAAAAAGGTAGACGTTGGCCGATTCTCAGACCTACCCAATATGCTCACAAAATTTCATGAGAATCGGTTCAGCCGTTTCGGAGGAGTTCAGCCTCTAAAACCGTGACAGAAGAATTTTATATATTAAATTAGTTTGTAATATTTTTTTTATGTATATACACATATGCAATCATTTAAAGTAATTCCATGTGCTAGTCAAAGAAAATGTGCCTGATATGTTTTGAAACAGGAAGGTATGGTTAAGTTATGTTTATAAGTTTATTTTATAAAAAAAATTTTATGAAGTAACCAAAAAATTCTGGCCTTTTTTTAACTTCTTTTTTTTCTAAATTTAGCCTTTTCTAACCTTTTTTTTTGCAATCTACTTTTTTTTTGCATCACCTGGCAACAGTATCATTCATTGCTGATTAAAGACTATTCAAAAAGGCAGACTTTAAAAGTGTCTTTAAATAAAAGTTAATTTTTAGGTATGAAACAAAATGTTTAGGTCATATAATTACTCCAAATGGAATTAAACCAAACAATGACAAAATTCTGTGTATAAAAAAATTTTCTATTCCCAAAAATGTTAAGGAGATACAATATTTCCTGGGTCTCACAGGTTTTACCGAAAATTTATTCATGACTATGCCAAAATAGCTAAACCACTTTAAGATTGACAAAAATAAATATTAGTGACAACGATTTTAGGGATGCTTTTGAAAAATTAAAGAACCTCTGAAGTAGTGATTTAGCAATACAATATCCCAATTTTGAAGAACAATTTACAATTACGACAGATGCAAGTGAGTTTGCATTATGAGCTGTGTTATCTCAATCACACGGTCCAATAGCTTTGTCTCTAGAACTTTAAATCAACACGAAGTAAATTATTCCACAATTGAGAAGGAATTATTGGCAATCATCTGGGCAGCAAAACAATTTAGACACTACCTTTGGGGCAGAAAATTTCAATTAAAAACTAATCATAGGCCATTAATATGGTTTTCTAATCTGAAGGAACCGAATTCTAAAATACAAAGATGGAAAATTGAATTGAAGTGAATACGATTTTAATATAACTCATGTAGAGGGTGGAGAAAATAAAGTTGCAGATGCTTTATGAAGAATAAAAATTAGTTCTGAGGAAATAAATATTTTTGTGTGTTAGGAGTATAACAATTCCTTCACAAATAGGAACAGTCTAAAGAGTAATTTGCTCAGGCATAAAAAAAGGTATATATGTGCCAATATTGCAGTTCTAAGCATACATTAGAAAGAAAAACGATAAACATGAAAAGCAATGCAAACTTCGTACAAATGTGTGTACTTTATGTAATAAAAGTTATAACCCAGCAAACATATTTTCTAACGTTAGAGAAATGTTGTAATTTTACATTAGAATTCTAATGTAGATCTCTAATGCATTTCGAATCGATAACTTGTTTAGAGAACTAGGTTCGAATTCGACTGTGAAAGGATTCGAATAACACTAGAAATGCGATGTTATAATTATTGTCACAATTATCGATTATTTGCACGACATGATCACTCTTTCTTAGTGTTATACAAACAAAATAAAAATAGTGGAAATATTACAAGTTGTGAAATAAGTTTTTTTATTTATAATAATAAATACTAGTAAGTGAAAATGAATCAAAAAAAGTTAAAAAAGGAAAGCGAGCAGATTATTGAAGTTCTATTTGAATGGCATGAACCTCAAACCAACGCTGAGCTCAATCTTTAAGTACGGTTTTAATTTATTATAATGGAAAAAGCCTTTGAAATATGTAATTCTTAATACATAATATTATAACCAAATAAACGTATTCGATATAATGAAACAATGAAAATTTCACTAATTTCAAATAATTGAACTTAATTGCGCATCACTTCAAAATGTTCAATGTTTCTTTATATCAAATACTTTTATTTAGTTATAAGCTTATTATTATTAAGAATGAACATACTTCAAAGGCTTTTTCCATTATAGTAAATTAAAACCGTACTTAAAACTTAAATATATTCAGTGCATATATAGGTATAAATCAGTTAAATTCAGTTGCCCATAGTCATAGTAAAAATAAAATAGGTTTTAAATTTAGTTACAGCTTTTTGACAGATAGCCCATAGAAAATTACAACCAACCCGTTATCCAATCAAAGTTAATATACTCTGTGTGCAAAGCACGCTGAGTATAAAAATTGTCCTTTTACTATATAGACATTCACAAAAAACTGAAAAATTACCACCAAACCACTGCGAAACTGGGATTTGATCTGTAGTATTTTTGCGTAGAACACCTTTCTGAATTGGCGGCCTTCGCCAGCTCTAAAAAAATGGAAATAAAAATTGTATTGGCGCAAATCGCCTTAATCAAAATAACAACAACCACATGAAAATGTTTACCCCTTTTTGAAAAAATCTCTTGACAGTGTACAAATATTTCTTTCCCGCCTTCGGCTTATTGCTCCGCGGTAAAACCGCTTCTTTTGGCACTTCTCCCGAAATTTTTGGACAAGTATTAGCAATCGACCCCCGTGGTAAAATATGACTTCCATTGAATATCTATTTCTATATTTACTTAAATGAATATGGATAGAATGATATTTTTACTCGAAATATACCAAAATATTACAACATACACAAGATCGGAATAATCTCAATTAAACGTTTTACTGATTTTGCAAATGTGGAGCCAAGTAACCGTCGCACGTTTAAAAAAATTACGTAATATTCGTCAAAAACATATATTTGCATTCTAAGGATAATATGGACATTCTGTAGTATATCAGTATATTAGCTTGTCGGAGAAGCCTTTTTTCCCTTCCATTAAAGCTTTACGCGTTTAAATAGCAAATTGATAAATTTCTTGAGGCTTTTGAAGGCAGGCCGTCAAACCAAAACACGCCTTAAAGAGCGCTAAAGGCATTTTAAAGTTTAGATCCTTTTTCTAGAGATAAAATAGCGGTTAAGTTGACTATAACAGACTAAAAATGATGCTTAATTTAGAAGCATGTTAAAACCAATAAAACTATATTTTAATTTGACTATGACTATGGGCATATATTAGTAGAACCTGGGCGACCGAGCTATGCTCCGCAAGGTTTCGTTGTGCTGGCAACGTTTCTTTTTTTTAATTTCGAATAGGTGGCAACCTTAAGTGGCAACCCTACTCAAAAATGTCCTTGTTGTAATGCGGAGTAAAGTACCTTTCGTTTGATACCCATATCGGCATATGTCATGCAATTTTTTTTAAATTTCGAACAGGTGGCAACCCCAAATGGCAACCCTACTCAAAAATATCGCTATTGTAATGCGGAGTGAAATACCTTTCGTTTGATACCCATATCGGCATATCTCATTCAATTTTTTTTTAATTTCGAATAGGTGTCAACCTTTCTGAGTGGCACACCTAGGTAGAAAGTCTTAGAAGGTGATATATTATCTCTGTGCCAAATCTCATTTAAATCGGTTGAGCCGTTCCCGAGATCGTTCGGCTATACAAACAAACAAATATACGAATATACGTTTAAAGTTATAAGATAATTTTTTTAGAAATATTGGCAGAGAAAGACTTTCTTGAAGCTTTATTAGATTCCGATTTGGAAGATTTCAGCAGTGATGACGAACAACTGGACGAAAATTACTTGCCGTGTGAAAGCACTGACAGCGAAAATTCCGAACCGGAAGATGAACAGTATTCCCAGGAACGAGCATGGTCGGTATTTAGTTGACGAACAAATTATTCCATTTACCGGTCGTTGCACAGTTAGACAAAGCCTACCAAACAAACGAAAAGGTATCTGACTGAAAAATAAAGTGCTCACAACTCACAAGGATTTTGCTGGATTTTGAAATATATCAAGGCAAACCACGCCAATTACAGAAGAAGATCTAGGAGTTGGACCATCATTTGTGACTTACACATACTCTTCCTAAAGGTTTCAGAGTATCTTTTGGTAGGTATTTTACAACTCTGCCACTTTTAGATAGACCTTTGGCAAAGGGAAAGAAAAATTTCATTCACACGGAGGAATTTTGTAGTCCTGATGATTAACTTGCCATCGTGCAATGGAAGGATTCTAAATCTGTATTATTAGCGTCTTCCGCATTTGGATGTAGTCCAGTTGCGGATGTTAAACGATGATGCAAGAAAGAAAAGAAATTTATACAAGTTGCATCCCCAAGCGTTGTTAGAGAATATAAAAACCGATGGGCGGTATTAACATCTGCATATCGTAACTTTTTTTAAAACGAGGAAGTTCACTAAAAGTTATACTAATTTTATTGATTTGGCTTGTTGTAACGCATTGATGGAGTATCGCCAAAACTGTCGTAAAATTCAAACTCCTTCGAAAGATACGTTGGACCTCTTAGCTTTTCGACTTTCTGTAGCCGAAGCACTCGTTTGCATCGAAACAAAAAAGAACATGGAATGGTTTTCTGAATCAGATATCGAAAATGAGGAAGAAGTTTTGCCTCCAAAGAGGAGTCGTCCTGCAGAGCATCCTTGTAACTTAAAACGTCAATATTGATTTTATCATAGCATCCAAGGAGGACTTAAATTTCGCAAAAATGTGTCGTCGTAAAGGATGTTCTTCACGCACACGCACTAGATGTGTAAAATTTAATGTTTTTCGTGCTTCTTCAAACCTAAAATTTATTTCAAGGATTATCACTTTGACAAATCAATCTTTTCCAAAATCAGCAATATTTTTTTAATGCAAGATGGGCCCACATGCACCAATTGTGCGAATCCTTAAAATGTAGGAAGGACATAGGATTAACTTCTAAAATGAGTTATTTCCATTTCTGGAGCACACAAACAGGAAAGTAACCAAAAATTTTAAAGATCGCGCAAGTAGTTTGCTCATGGATCTGAAAGGGAGATTTCAAATGCTTCTTATAATAATTTAAAGCCTACCAATATTTTCGCAAAACTTGCGCCCTATCATATCCTACGAATAATCGATAACTGTGACAACATCGCATTTTAATGTTTCTTAAATCGATCTCTAATCGAATTATAACCACGTACTCTGACCTAGCTTACGATATTAGATGCACTAAAGAACAACATTAGAGTTCTCACGTAAAATCACAGTATTTCTCTAACGTTAGATACTGCGTTCGCTGGGATGGTGCTAGCGTGCTCCGCCAAACACACTGAAGGCCTTGCGTTAAAGTCCCGCGCAAGGCAACATCAACAACTAATAAAAGCGTTGTTTCAATTAGAAAACAAGTTCTTCTAAGCGGGGTCGTCCCTTTGGCAGTAGTTTTGCAAACACTCCGAGTGTATTTCTGTCGGCATTAAACATGTAGGTCCCGTCCCTCCGATTTGTAGGTAAAACTAAGAAGAAGAGCCACGTGTATTGAGAGAGAAGTTAAGGCTTACATCTCCTGGGAGGTAAATCGCGCCAAGTTTCTTTTCATAGAGAATCTGCTTTCTGAGGAATTTTCTAACTAGTTGATCAGTGCGACATCCAGCGACACCTTTTGTCAAAGTAAAATATATTTTGGTAAAATATTAGCTCTTCAACGCCCTGGAAAACTTTCCATATTCATAATGCCGAATTCGTAAACATATTTCCACAATTTTCAACCATAAATATAGATATATGTATACTGGCATCGGATATTGGGGCCTTAACTTAAAAACTCTGATAACTTCAAGAAATAGAAAATGTAAAAAATTTCGAAACGGAAATTAGAATCACCAACGTTGGATGTCGGTGACGAAGAACTGCCAACCCTCTAATTCAGGGTGTTATGCGGCCCGTGCCTATTGAACGATTTGCTGCCACGGAATAAATTCGGCTGTATTCGAACGGAGCCTTCCCGATACCGGTCCACACCGGGAAGTATTGATGACCTTACCACAGTAATGGGCGCTGCTGCGGCGGACGGTGCTTTCCCCGTATATAATACTGGACCGCTGAGCCCGCCTTGTCGGGCAGGTGGTTGTACGACCAAGATGAACGACTCATTATATAATTGTGATAAGGACGATGATAAGAGGAGGACTGAGTCGCAAGCCAAGGACGACAAATACGCATTAAGCGATGCGTCGGACTCGGGGAGCGAGAGTAGTGCTGATTCAATGAACTCCGCGTTGGAAAAGCACACAAATGTAAACTGAGTAGAAGAGTAGAGAAGGGTACGGAGTAGAGGAAATAAAAGAGCTATCTCGCAGTACCGTGCAGCACTAAGAATTGTCCAACACCTGTGAGCAGAGGTCGACCCAACAGAAGTGGAGATCGAGCGCTTGAAATGGGCCCATGAGGCGGTAGAAGTAGGTCGAAGGCAGTTCAAAAGGTTTGCTGCGAGAAACGCTCGGTTCTGCAACCGGTGCAAGGAGGAAGAAGCGTCGAGTGGTATGAAGATGATAGCCTCCGACAACATCGCGAGCTTGCGGTGACTGGAGGAGGTGGCTCCAAACCTCCAAAGGCAAGGCATGAACGCGCGGTGGATAAAGCACAAATCCCCACGGTACCAAAAGTTAAGGTATGGATACCATGCGTGATAAAGTCTGAGGATACACTGCGACTTCTGCAGAATCAGAATCCGAACATACCGACACAGGATTGGAAGGTACTTACTGTATCTCGGCCTACGGAGGAAGGTCAGTTCTACATCTTCCAATTAAACAAGGAGGCGGATGATATATTGTACACGCAGCTTGGAAAAACGTCCTTTGGTACAAACAAAATTTACATGCTACTCAGGAAATGAAGTCCGGAGGATAAAAATCCTAACACGCTAAAAGTGGGCGAAGTCGAAAAGGACCTCAAAAACATAAGAGAAAAAAGACAGGTGGAGGTAGCCGACGTCACCACGAAGGTGTTAGAAGAGGGCCAACAGCCAAAAGATACTGCGAGTCGCACAGAGGAACCCCCGGCACTACAGTTACGAGAGGCTAAAGGGGGCCTCGAATACTGCAAACCAAAAGGACATGGGGAGGACGACGACGTCACGACGAAGGTGCTGGAGGGGGACAAACAGCCCAATGGTGCTGCGAGTCCTACAGGTAAACCTCCAACACAGTAAAGTGGCGCCAAGCGAACTCCTTCTAACCCTTGAGGAGGGTTCGTTTGACGTGGCGCGGATGCAGGAGCCGTGGCTCTCATCGCACAGTGTTTCGTGTAGAACAAGCTAGCTGGACAAAAACAAAGTTCTTATTCTAAGAAAAGTGTAATGAGAAATGAAAGAAAACAAACAAAATAATGGGATTTTTGCTTTTTTTTTGAATTTTTGTTCATACATATTGAGTAATTGAAGTAAGAAGGCAGGAGTGGCCGTAAAATGCATTGATTCATTTGCAAAATTCTTGTTGAATATTAAGCTTCATATTTCTTTTAAGTGAACACTTTTATATAATTTTTTGATGGATTCTAAGCTCGAAGGTAAGTAAAATTTTTTAATAGTAATTCTTTCTCAATTAGAGTATTTTCAATATATTTAACATTCCGTTATTAAGAAGAAAAGGTATTTTTTCTCTATATTTTTAATTTTAGGGACAAAAAAGTTACATACATCCGCGGACATCCGAGCTTAATTTTACATATGTATGTTATAGTCGCAAGTATTCTCTAATAGTCGAAAGAAAAAACCATTGCGAATTCTTTGCACATCTATTTTTAATGTAGATTTAGTTATCTCTACATATAAAATAGGACGTATGTACGTATCAGGTCCGACGAGATATTTGCACCTTTAAAGCTGATCTACAAACGGCAAAACCAATTCCCAGGTACAGGGAACAAACACGTAGCCATAAAACACACAAAAATAAACGCGCAAGGTCAACAAGAGCACACCAAAAACAAAAAGGCGAAGATCACTGACTTCAACCTGCCACAACCTACCGCACCAGTCACCAAGGCATAAAAACAGGTACATACAAAGCAATCCTAATGCAGGTATAACCACACAGGAACGCTACGCAAAACAACCCCATTTGGTAGCATCTACGCCAATACCTGAATGTAATATGAATACTGCACAACTGCACAATTTACCTTGTCGGAAAATCAACAACACAAAGCAGTATAGTTATAACCGTACCAAGAACGGAGTTTTTGACATTTGGGTTCAACATTCGAAGGAAACCAGATATAAAGAATTATTGAGTTTTGTTGTACTTAAGTACGATTTCAGCGAAGCAGCCGAATATTTGATAAAAAGTTGAAGCTTACAAATATCGGCATATTCGTCGAAGCTGGATCAAAAGTGGAACACTTCTGGAAGACATAAGGAGCGATTTTTGAATAAAAACTCGAAGTGGCTTTCGGGTCCAAACATTTACAATAACGGTGGATTCATCAGACCAAACAACAACTTCTTCAGGTAACCCCGGCCCCGGAAGACGAAAGAAGGACTTTGTTAGCTGCAGTGAAAAAACCAAAAGGCATCTAGTGGATGACCTCTTGCAATCTAGGAGTCCTGATGAGTTACTTTATGCGGCAGAAGTATCAACGCGTATGTCCGGCAACAGAAATGTTGCTAACATTATAAAAGAATCACAGGAAACCACTCAAATATCCGGCAAAAAGATGGCATGTGAGCCAGATGCAAGATGCTTGAGCAATGTAGAAGCTTTAGCATACTACGTAGATAACAAGTCGACGACTCATGGGTACAAAACGACTCGGAAGTGGAGCATCAAGGCAGGCCATAAGGTTTATCCATCATTTTACAATCTAAGAAAAGCTAAGGCAGAATGCTATCCAAATGAAATTGATGTGGGTGAAACACGTGCTGAAATTAAAGTCTAGTCCGTAATAGATAAAACTGTTGAGCGTTTATTTTTAGCAAATCAAAAAGTTTTTGTTAGTTTATTACCTACAAACTTGACGTATACTTTAATCAGCAAGTGGGGTTGCGTTGGAAGCTCTGGCCATAACACATATAAGCAAAAGTTACATGCAGTTCTGACACTGATGAGTTTTTGTTTATATTTTCTTTCGTTCCTCTTCAATTACAGGATGAAAAAGGTAACATTGTTTGGCAGAATCCTCGACCTTCTTCTACCATGTATTGTCGTCCAATTAAATTTATGTTTTCTAAAGAAACAAAAGATTTTATTGTTTTTGAAACGAACAAAGTTTTAGAGGAGATAAATGCGTTGTTGCCAACAAAGTACATGCTCGAACAATACGAAGTTTCCGTAAATCACAATATGCTTCTAACAATGATTGACGGAAAAGTTTGGAATGCTTTGACTGAAACTTCTTCCGCACAAAAGTGTTATATTTGTGGTGCCACTCCAAAAGATATGAATAATGAGTTATGGGACTTTACGCCTAACCGAGATAATCTTGGTTTTGGTTTGTCTACTCTCCATGCATGGATAAGATGTTTTGAATGCTTGCTTCACATAAGTTATCGCCTCGAAGTAAAAAAATGGCAGCTTAGGAATGAGGCAGATAAAGAGAGTGTAAAGCTACATTCCAACGAAATCCAGAATAAATTTAAAAGTGTACTTGGATTGATAGTAGATAAACCAAAACCAGGTTCCGGCAATACCAATGACGGCAACACTGCTCGTAGGTTTTTCGAAAATTCTGAGGCTAGTGCTGAGATTACGGGATTGAATGTAACTCATCAAAAGATTCGACACTCTCCTTCGCGCATTAGCATCTGGGTACAATATAAATATCCAAAGATTTGAAAAATTTGCGGTCGAGACTTAAAAACTATACATAGATCTCTATCCATGGTTTAACATGCCTGTTACAGTTCATAAAATCTTAGTGAATAGTACTGATATTATAAAATCAGCAATTTTACCTATTGACTGACTTCAGAAGTCTTAAATTTACTGTCCCCCGATAATGTTGAGGAGTCAATAAATACCCCAGTTGTTTCAAGCTTTCATAGTAGTGTTGCTGATGTTCATGACTATTCCACAAGTGACTCATCGAGTGAAAGTGATGATAGCGAATAATAATATAATTATAAAAGATAACCTACCCTATAACTTTTTGTTGGATCAGGTTTTATTTAATTTAAATCTATTGTCTTTTCTACGTTGTATGATACTTTACTTTTAAGTTTTTGTAATAAGTAATTTTCACATAATTTATTAAATTATTTACATTGTGTTATGTATTATTGTAATTCGCTTTTACATTCCTGACTGGTACTATAAAATAATTTTGTAAAAATTGTAGTGCCAGGATAAATACTCAAATAAATACAAAATATATATGTACATATGTACAGTCACACACATAAATAAGTAGACACCCCTTTTTGGACAATTCTACAATTTTCGCTTTCGCAAATTTATTTTAACTTATTTCCCATAAGAAAATTTGTCACGATCTATAAAAAAAACTAAATTATATTTAAAAAATGTTTGAAAAATTCGACGAATTTTCATAAAAAATTTTAATTTTTTTTTACGAATTTTTAGAATTTTTTAGAGTATTGAGATTTGTAGTCCATTCAATTTAAGTACAATAAAGTAATATTCTTAAGTCCTTTAAATTTTTTTGGCTATGTATGTCACTTATTCACATGAGTTACTATGCATGTATGCATGAAGTAAAATTTTGGAAAAAAATAATTAATAATAATTTTGTCCAGCTAGCTTGTTCTACACGAAACACTGTGCATCGGGAGGAAAGGTTTCTGGACTTAGCGCGCGCGGATTTGGCGTTTACTATGCGCAAACGGAAGGACGGGTACGAGCTGCAGTAATGGGAAGGAAATAGCTGAATTCATATATGCTGCCTAGTTATACTACTGAGGACATAGTAGTGGTGGCCGTTGAGCAAAAGGCATTTATCTTGGCATCCTGCTACATGGCCCATGCTACGGAGGTTCCACAAATGGAGTGAAAGAGGCTAGTAGAGGACGAAGGGCGCAAAGGGCGGTTGGTCATAGGCGCGGATGCAAATGAGCACCACAATGCATAGGGTAAGAGCAGATACCAACGAGTGAGGCGATTCTCAATTTTGGTGCATCCTGCAAACCAATTACAGATAGCCAACAGGGGAAATTTCCCTACATACATTGGTCCAACAACTATCAATGTTCTGGATATTATATTGAGCTCCGAACGTGTCGGGACTAGTACAGGGATCTACTGAAGATCTACAGGCGTGAAATTTCAGGGCGAAGAGAATCTCGTGTAAAAGTTTCTGTACGGACATAGAGTGCTCCAGCGTAACAGCACGGTTGAAAAAAGTCCTAGCAAGGGGAAACATAGTCCAGGGACTAATAAAGAAAGAGATTCGTACACCAAAGGCATGTCGGTAGACACCGCATTGCATAGGGTGGTAAAAAGCATAGAGAAAGCCCTGGAATATAAGGAATATGCTCTAGGAGTCTTCTTAAGGGCTTCCAATAATGTTTCCAAATGGGCGATTATGGATGGTCTTAATTACACTAAAGTACATCAAGCCTTAATCAGATGGATCGGCTGCATGTTAAATTGCAGGAAGATTACATCACAATGGGGATTGTACTAAGCCACGAAATCAGTGGACAGGGGCACGCCGCAGGGAGTGGTGCTATCACCACTGCTGTGGGCACTGGTCATCAACCAACTGATTAGGCGATTCGATAAGGCTTCTGTAAAACTTACTGCTTACCCGGATGACGTTGCAATTGTCATAAGTGGAAAGTGCTTTCCAACGATTAGCTCTTTGATGGATCGCGGGCCTTCGGCATATTCATACCTGGGCATTTAGTTCTGGGTTGAAAGTCAAAGCGGAGAAGGCGGATATGGCCTTATTTACAAAGAAGTACAAGGTCCCAATTTGGACCAGGCCTAATTTAGGAGGGATGACCCTACAGGAGAAACCTTGCACAAAATATCTAGAAATCATCCTAGACAGTAAGCTTTCATGGAAGCTCAATGTGGAGGAGAGGGTGAAGAAGGCCTCAACGGCACTCTATGCCTGTAAAAGAATGCTGGGATGTACGTGAGCGATTGTAAGCCCTATTCTCTACTATGGAGTTCTTGTTTGGTGGAAAGCTACACAAAAAACAACATACCTCAAAAAATTAGAGGGGGTATGCAGAATGTCAATGCTTAGCATTACGACAACCTTAAAAACAACCCCGCCGGCAGCACTGTATGCCATTCTGCACATTCCACCTGTAGCCCTGGTAGCAAAGAACATAGCGTTAGCAACTGCAACCAGACTCGGTTGCATAGTAGTATAGCGTCATCAACCACAAGACGAACAGACTACCTGATTCCCTATCTGCGCTTCGAGGGAGATCTTAAGGCCACAATAGAGGTGGACGGTTGGCGCAAGGGCGCTTAAATATCGGACGAGGGGATACATGTGTACACAGATTGTTCCAAAGTAGTGGAAGGAGTAGGGTCTGTGGTATATTGTGCTGATCCGGAAATATATAGAGATTCTAGAGGCTGCCGGATTACTGTTGCGTTTTCCAAGCGGAAATATTAGCCGTAACCAAAGCAGTAGAAACACTGGAAGATAATAGCTTAAGCTGCAACCGTGTTAACTTTTATTTTGACAGCCAAGCAGCAATTAAAGCAATAATCTCGCATAGCATGGCATCTGAATGCGTGTCAGAGTGTAAGCAGTCTCTGGAGAGAATTGGGACAGGGAGAAGCCTACATCTATATTGGATCCCAGGGCATATGGGAATAGATGGGAATGAAAAAGTAGAGGAACTAGATAAAAAGGGCGCATCCCTTGAAGCTTGCTCCATATACGTCCCAATTAGACCGGGCGAGATTAAGCGAAGGCGAGAGGTGCACATGATCGGCCAGCGGGAAAGGCGTGGGTTCAAGCGCGGGGCTGTAAAGTGTCGAAAATTATGTTTAGGTCGTACAATCTTAGACTAACAAAGTTGTTTCTATCATTAAAAAGAGTGGATTTTAAACTCATGACGGGTATTCTGACTGGACCCTGCCTTCTGGCGTCATATAGTTTTAATAGGCAGATGCAGTGTGCTCGTGCCCTGCGCTTGCCAGGCTAAGATTCCAGATATTAGGAATGATATAGCCGTCAGATCTAGAAGCAGCAAGTGGCTTAAGTCCTAGGAAGCTTCTAGTATTTGCGAAGAAGATGGAGTTATTGTATAACATATTTCCCGGTTTTTGATAGGGTTTTTCAGTTTGGTCGTTAAAACAAACTTTTGGTAAAACTACGGACTCATTCAGTCCATACGAGGTCCTCATGGATCGGCCAGTTCAAGCTAACCTAACGTGTGAATAAATTCGCTAGCGTAAAAGTTTATAGAATTTTGACGGAAAAACAAAAACTAATTGGTTGGCTATGACTTCAATAGCCGATTACGTTGACCTCCATAGAGCTGGTTGGACCAGCTGTTTTACACTGAGTTTGCCAGGGCCTCAAAGCAGTTTTCCGTAATTTCCTTTTTATCTCATGATATATTCATACATGAGAGAACTATACACTCTTGATCAAACTTTGGTCTCACAATTTAAGGCGTTTACATACGTACCACTTTCATTAAATACAATCAAAAATATTTATTTGCATATTATATATAAAACAAATATCGCCAGTTAGACTGTTGAGTGGAATGTCACCATATCTCAACTGCTGTTTCGAAAACGACGTATCTCATAATATTTCGAAATTCGGTGTTCTGTCGAGTAAGGGTGATATTCCACTCAACATTGAATTTATAACAACAGCGTTCATTATGTATAGGGTATTAAAAATTCTTGAACTCTTTCATTTGATACATCTGTAAATAAATTCGGAATATTGGAGTGAATATGACCGCGTGCCACTCCACAAAGACGTTCATTCACAATTGCCCCTGCTCCACTATCTCCAGTAATCAGAGAACGTCCAGAACATCCAGCACAAATGATTGTGTTTGGTAGAATCATCGGTTCTTCTAAATATTTATAAAGGTCCTGGCATTGATCTTTTTTATTATAGGCATTTTAACGGTTCTGAGAAAATAAGAAGGAGCCGTAGAATATATATCAATCGAACCCCATCCGTCAACTCGCATATCCATGCCCGGTGCTAATGGGGAATCGCAAAGGTCTACATTGTGTACTTTGTCACCAAATTCAAATTGTGTTTCCACTTTAAGCACAGCTATATTCATAAATAGTTTTCCTCGTTTATAATCAGGAGGAAAAATAATATCTACAACTTCTCGCGTTTGACCCCATATTTTGTATAGATCCTTTAAATCTTCTGTACCGGCTAGAACGTGATAGACGCTCTGATAGTCCAATACGCAATCCGCAAGTGTAACCACCGATTTCAGAGAGATTATGGAACCAACGCACCTATACTTGGAACAATCAAATACTGACACTGAATGTTTGCTGTCCTTTATTTTTATAACTTCTCCTCCTATCATGCGAAATTTCGCATCCGTATGAGAAAAAAGACAGTTAGAACGACGAACAGAATGCGTAAACTCATTTTATTTTAAGCACTTTTGGACCACTTATTAAGTATAAAATACACCGAGATTAATTTTGTGGGCGCCTTTTATACCTAATTGAGCCATGTGACTAAGAAATAAACAAAAAATTTCAGTCAAAATTTCAGGAATTGTAAATAACAACAATACATCTTAATTAAAGTCAAGGCTACACAATAAAAACTCTTGTTGTTTTCACTAGGTCCATTATAAATAATATAAACAAATAAATGCATGGTGCGATAACCGCCGTAGATATTTTAGGCCGAGCTTATCTTCCAATTTACGTCGTGCTTCTCTTAATTTTTCCTACAAATTGGCAGGACTACACCCACATGTTTTTACGCTGGCCCCGAACGGCATCTGCAAGACTTTTCACTGAGGAGCTTTTCGTGGCAGAAATACACTAGGAGTGCTTGCCAAACACTGGGGAGGGGCGACTCCGCTTAGAAAAATTTTCTTCTAATTGAAAAGCCTCGTTTCTAAATTTTTGATGCTGCTTTGGCCGGGGCGTGAACCCAGGATCTTCGGTGTTGTTGGCGGAGCACGCTACCATCACACAACGGCGGCCCGCCCGGTAATGCAAAAAGCTGATTAAGCGTTTATAATAACATTTTCATATAAATTTTCTGTTACGCCTAATAAGCCTATTTAATTAATAAATTTAATGGAATTTTTTAGTAACATTTTGCTATACTTTTTCAAAAGAAAATTTCCTAGTAATTGTTTGTTAATATATATGTATATTTGCACAGTTGAAACGTGTTATCAAATTGATATATGTACAATGACCGAAGGTTTGGTGAATAACATGCTTCTAGATTAAGCAGCATTTTTAGTTTGTTATAGTCAACATATGCACTATTTTATCTTTAAAAACGTATTTTAAATTTTAAACGACGTGAGCTCTTTAAAATAGGTTTTGGATTGGCGGCCTGTCCTCAAAGGCTTCAAGAAATTTTTAAATTTGCTACTTGAACTCGCAAAACTTTAATGGAAGGGAAACAAGTAAGGACGGGACTGTCTTCGGCTGTGCCGAAGACTTCATAACTTTCATGAATGGTGGTGAACAATAATCTTATCCCGTTCGTAATCTCCAAATAATCGAATGCATAAGATAAGGAATATATAGTGAACAGGTGTACATACCTAAACGATTTTTAAGATAAATATAAAATAAAAAAATGGAAAAAACCTTATCTGGACGATCGGTTGTATGGGATAGGTATATATCTACTATATACATATATATATACAGTATCGAAAAAAAATTTGATTGAGCCATGTCCGTCCGTCCGTCTGTCCGTTAACACGATAACTTGCGTATCGTGATGAAATTGAGGTATCTTGATGAAATTTGGTATGTAGATTCCTGGGCACTCATCTCAGATCGCTATTTAAAATGAACGATATCGGACTATAACCACGCCCACTTTTTCGATATCGAAAATTTCGAAAAACCGAAAAAATGCGATAATTCATTGCCAAAGGCGGTTAAAGCGATGAAACTTGGTAGATGGGTTGGCGCTATGACGCAGAATAGAAAATAGTAAGCTTTTGGACAATGGGCGTGGCACCGCCCACTTTTGCAAGAAGGTAATTTAAAAGTTTTGCAAGCTGTAATTTGACAGTCGTTAAAGATATCATGATGAAATTGGCAGGAACGTTACTACTATTACTATATATGTGCTAAATAAAAATTAGCAAATTGGATGAAGAACACGCCACTTTTTAAAAAAATTTTTTTTTAAATTCAAATTTTAACAAAAATTTAATATCTTTACTGTATATAAGTAAATTAAGTCAAAATTCAACTCCAGTAATGATATGATGCAACAAAATACAAAAATAAAAGAAAATTTCAAATTTGGTAGGGGCATAGATTCTATGACAGTAACTGTTCTCTGTGAAAATGGGCGAAATCGGTGAAAGCCACGCCCAGTTTTTATACACAGTCGACCGTCTGTCCTTCCGCTCGGCCGTTAACACAATAACTTGAGCAAAAACCGATATATCTATACTAAACTTTAGCCCACGTACTATCTGAACTCACTTTATCTTGGTATAAAAAATGGCCGAAATCCGACCATAACCACGCCCACTTTATCGATATCGAAAATTACGAAAAATGAAAAAATGCCATAATTCTGTACCAAATACGAAAAAAGGGATGAAACATGGAAACTGGATTGGTTTATGACACAAAATATAACTTTGGAAAAAACTTTGTAAAATGGGTGTGACCTATTAAGTAGAAGAAAATGAAAAAGTTCTACAAGGCGAAATCAACAGCCCTTGGAATCTTGGCAGGAATACTGTTAGTGGTATTGCATATATAAATAAATTAGCAGTACCCGACAGATGATTTTCTGGATCACCTGGTCCACATTTGGTCGATATCGCGAGAACGCCCTCACATATACATCTAAGGGCCACTCGCTTTTAAAACCCTCATTAATACCTTTAATTTGATATCCATACACATTCTAGAGTCACCCCTGGCTCACCCTAATGGCGATATCTCGAAAAGGCGTCCACATATAGACCTAATGCCCACTCCCTCTTAAAATGCTCAGTAACACCTTTCGTTTGATACCCATATCGTACAAACACATTCTAGAGTCACCCCTGGCCCACCCTAATGACGATATCTCGAAAAGGCATCCACCTATAGGCCTCATGCCCACTCCCTCTTAAAATGCTCAGTAACACCTTTCGTTTGATACCCATATCGTACAAAACAAATTCTAGAGACACCCCTGGTCCACCTTTATGGCGATTCTCGAAAAGGCGTTCACCTATAGAACTAAAGGCCATTCCCTTTTAAAATACTCATTACCACATTTCATTTGATACCCATATCGTACAAACATATTCTAGATTCACCCCTGGCCCACCCTAATGGCGATATCTCGAAAACGCCTCCACCTATAGACCTAATGCCCACTCCCTCTTAAAATGCTCAGTAACACCTTTCGTTTGATACCCATATCGTACAAACATTCTAGAGTCACCCTTGCTCCACCTTATGGCGATATCTCGAAAAGGCGTCCACCTATAGAACTAAGGATTACTCCCCATTAAAATACTCATTACCACCTTTCATTTGATACCCATATAGTACAAACACATTCTAGAGTCACCCCTGGCCCACCCTAATGGCGATATCTCGAATAGGCGTCCACCTATAGACCTAATGCCCACTCCCTCTTAAAATGCTCAGTAACACCTTTCGTTTGATACCCATATCGTACAAACATTCTAGAGTCACCCCTGGCCCACCCTAATGGCGATATCTCGAAAAGGCGTCCACCTATAGACCTAATGCCCACTCCCTTTTAAAATGCTCAGTAACACCTTTCGTTTGATACCCATATCGTACAAACACATTCTAGAGTCACCCCTGGCCCCACCCTAATGACGATATCTCGAAAAGGCGTCCACCTATAGGCCTCATGCCCACTCCCTCTTAAAATGCTCAGTAACACCTTTCGTTTGATACCCATATCGTACAAACAAATTCTAGAGACACCCCTGGTCCACCTTTATGGCGATATCTCGAAACGGCGTCCACCTATGGAACTAAGGATCACTCCTTTTCAAAATACTCATTAACAGCTTTCATTTGATATCCATATCGTACAAACATATTCTAGAGTCATCCCTGGTCCAGCTTTAAGGCGACTTCTCGAAAAGGCGTTCACCTATAGAACTAAAGCCCATTCCCTTTTAAAATACTCATTACCACCTTTCATTTGATACCCATATCGTACCAACACATTCTAGAGTCACCCCTGGTCCACCTCAATGGCGATATCTCGAAAAGGCGTCCACCGATAGACCTAAGGCCCACTCCCTCTTAAAATGCTCAGTAACACCTTTCATTTGATACCCATATCGTACAAACAAATTCTAGAGTCAGCCCTGGTCCACCTTTATGGCGATATCCCTAAATGGCGTCCATCCATAGAACTATGGCCTACTCTCTCTTAAAATACTCTTAATATCTTCCATTTGATACACATGTCATACAACCACATTCCAGGGTTACCCTAGGTTCATTTTCCTACATTGTGATTTTCCTTATTTTGTCTCCATAGCTCTCAACTGAGTATGTAATGTTCGGTTACACCCGAACTTAGCCTTCCTTACTTGTTATATTGGAAATTAAGGGAGAAATTGCCAAAAATCTTTCTCTCTGAACGATCGGTTGTATGGGATATATACTATATATAGCTCCGATCAAAGTGATTTTTCAGGATATCTTCTATGATATATTAGAAAATATATCACCGAGTTTCACGTTTATACTTTCTAAATTGCGGCAGTAATGATCAAAATAGACTTATCTGAACGATCGGTTGTATGGGAGATATATGTTATAGTGGTCCGATCCTACCGGATCCGACAAATGTCTAATATAATACAAAATATCTCAAAATTTGAGGGACTCGTTTGCGTTCAAACAGACAGACGGACGGACGGACAGACGGACATGGCTATATCGACTCAGTTCGTCGCCCTGATCAATTCGGTATACTTAATGGTGAGTCTATCTGCTATATTTTCAACGTTACAAAAATCGGACCAAAGTTAATATAACATTCATGTTCATGAAAGTTATAAAAATGGTTCTTCGGCAAGCTAACATACGTCAGGAACTAATTTCCATTTTATCCTTAGAACGCATATACATATATGTTTGTGACGAATATTACGTAATTTTTTTTAAATGTGCCATGGTTACTTGGCTCCACATATGCAAAATCAGTCAAATCTTTAATTAAGATTATTCCGCATTGATAGATTCTTGTGCGTGTTTTAATATTTAGTATATTTTGAGTAAAATTATCATCCTATCCATATTACTTAAAGTACATATTAAATAAAGAAATAAATATTCAATAATTTAAAAATTTAGCACAAGGCACTGCTAGTACTTGTCCAAAAACGTCGAGAGAAGTGCCAAAAGACGCGGTTTTACCTCGAAAGCAATAATCCGAAAGCGGGAAAGAAATATTTTTACACTGTCAAGAGGATTTTTTCAAAAAGAGGTAAACATTTTCGTGTGGTTGTTGTTATTTTGATTAATTTTTAAATTTTTTGTGAATGTCTATATATAAAAAGAACAATTTTTTATCTTCGACTTCTTATTATTGAATTACATTAAGGAATTCTTCAATACAATTCTGCTGACATCCCCTTTTATGTTTTCTATTCCCCTTCACATTTCCTAATTTTCTTGAAAGAAAGCGTGAAATATATATAATAATTTAAAAACAATTTTTAAGTTAAACGGTTTTATTGAAAGCAATACTTACATTAAGTAATAATAATACTAAAAGCTATAAAATAATTTGGTAGGTCCTAGGTAATAGAGGTGGCAAACTATCGATAGTCCAGACTATCGATATACGCCGATAGTATCGAAGGGCACTATTGATATATCGACACTATCGAGAGATTTCGTAGCGGCAGAGAATCTCTTATGTAGCACACCTGACTGCTAAAAAAGACAAAAGTGAAGATATTTTGGAACTGGTGCTGTTATTTTTGTAGTTATCGTCGACTAAAACAAGAAATCTAATTTTCAAAACAATCCAAAGTTTTGAATTATCTGTTAAAATAGGTTTTTATATTAAAAAAATTGACAAGCGATGCGGCGGCTGGAAAAAAAAACTTGAAAAAAATGATGTATAGTTGTGTGGACACA
Organism: Eurosta solidaginis; assembly: GCA_029619165.1. NCBI lineage: Eukaryota > Metazoa > Arthropoda > Insecta > Diptera > Tephritidae > Eurosta > Eurosta solidaginis. Next base: position 2,838 of record JARSSU010031989.1, on the reverse strand, counting down.
AATTTACATACGTATCAATTCTTTTAAATATGAAATTCAAGTCATTACAGGTATGTAAATATTTTGGAGGAGTTTGGAAAATTAAGGTCCCTCTAGTCGACGATACCTTCATAGAAAGCAGTATCATCTCTCTAAAGCCGAAAAATAACCATACACCCCTCCGAAACCAGGGATGGGATCCAGAACAACTTTCTGCATTAGCGGTTTTTGTCCGAGCTTATAAAAAATTACATTGGGTTGGATAAACAAATCAAAGATCAAATTAAGTCTTAGCAAAATACCTCAGCCACCGTGGTGTGATAGTAGCGTGCTCCGCCTGCCACACCGTATGCCCTGGGTTCGCACCCCGGGCAAAGCAACATCAAAATTTAGAAATAAGGTTTTTCAATTAGAAGAAATTTTTTCTAAACGGGGTCGCCCCTCGGCAGTGTTTGGCAAGCGCTCCGAATGTATTTCTGGCATTAAAAAGCTCTCAGTGAAAACTCATCTGCCTTGCAGATGCCGTTAAAAAAAAATAAATGCCGTTCGGAGTCGGCATAAAACATGTAGGTCCCGTCCGGCCAATTTGTAGGGAAAACCAAGAGGAGCACGACGCAAATTGGAAGAGAAGCTCAGCCTTAGACCTCTTCGAAGGTTATCGCGCCTTACATTTATTTTTTATTTTAAAATATCTCATTATCAAGAATCCGAAGGCGGAAAAAGATTTATGTATCAGAAAATGTTCACGAAAAACCGGAAAATTATCCCGGACCGCTCCGAAACCGGGGGGTGGGGTCCAAAGTATTTATGCGCAGAACATCTCTCTGCCTTCGGCCGGGCTTATAAAAAATACACTTGGCTGTCAAACACCATTTTGGAATTAAAATAAATACGTGCAAAACCTTTTTCTACATCAATTTTCTTTCTATGTACAACAACCACATGAACACGGTAAAATTCAACTATAAAAATATTTCCACACAGAGCTAACATCTTGGTGTCAAGACGCGTCGTTTGATACCCATCCCGATTTATCGGACGCGTATTAGCAGTCGACCGCTGTTCTAGATTTTTACTAAATTTTTTTGGACGTGTATTAGAATACTTTTGCTAACGAAACCAGTCCTGCTTTTAAGGCAGATGCTTCTTTTCCGCCATGTTGCTGTTGTTGTTGTAGCGTTAAAGACACTCCCAGAAGTCCTTTGGGAGTGTTATCAATGTTGATGGTTTTTGCCGGATGCAGATCCGGTACGTTCCGGTACCAAGCCCGACCATCTCTGGAACGATTTGTTATGACCACATGGGACCTTCTTGGCCATACCGCCCTCCCACCGCCTAGATCCATGAGCTGTTCGGGGTCGCCAGAGCCTCGGCTGTTAATGAAACAGGATTCCCCACGTATATGTGAAGTTGACAATGGGTTTAGAGAAGCTATATATTGCGCTGGCAACCTGAAAGAGTTGCGCTACAAACCCCTTAAATCTGTAATTTTCCCGTCACCATATTTCTCTTTTGAGACCGAGTACAAAGCGCAACGCTGGAGATGATCCCACAAATTGCTTGTGGTGCCGCTTCATTTGAATTCCTTTTTGCAATAGGAACAAATCGCCGTTACTTAATTTTTATTCGATTGGAAAATTATTCCAAATAGCAGACATCTTTACATTCCTTTTGGGGACACGCTATCCATTTTGTTCAGAATGTGCGACAGTCGACGATTTATATAAATAATCGTGAACTTCTTCAATATAACATTAAATTTATAAGAGTATAAACAATGCAAAAACTCGGTCCAATATATACGCGTGTTTTACAGACATCTATCGCTTCTAAAATATCCGCTCATTTGAAAAAGTTAAAATAAGGCAAGATGCACGCGAGGCGTAGCTTCATAGACGCGTACAAGATATGACATGTATCTACGATTTTCTCTACGCCTCAGGATCTGCATATGAAGCTCCTTTCGAGCGTCGCTACAAAAAGCAAGCAATTATTAAAAATAAATAATAGTTTAAAAAAATTAAAAAACACGCTTTTATAGCTAACCGAACTAAAAAATAGAAAATAATTTTAATTAAAAGAGTTTATATAACAGTAGTAAAAGGTCAAATAATCATTTATAGTTAATCGCCTCAAAATAAAATTATAATAAAATTCAAGTTATTAACAGAATAATTTAATTCAGATTAAATAGCGTGGGGTGCATTGACTACATTTCATATCTTTCCTCTCAGATAGTTGCCAATAGAATGATTGTAACATTCAATATAAAGCACCCCACGCTTTTTACTGTGAATTAAATTATTCTGTTAATAACTTAAATTTTATTATAATTTTATTTGTGGTGATTAACTATAAATGATTGTTTGACCTTCTACTACTGTTATACACACTCTTTTTAATTGAAAATTATTTTCTATTTTTTAGTTCGGTTGGCTATAAAAGCGTGTTTTTAGTTTTTTTTAAACTTTTATTTATTTTAAATTTTTTAGTTCAAGTAATTTTAACGTGCTAGTCGAGAGTGATGAAACCTCCGAAACGCCAGCGGTCCATGGATGAATCCAACCCCACGGTGACGACGTCAAGTCGGTATATAGAGCCGCCATCACGCTGATAGAGTTGGTATATCCGGGTGCGCGCCTGAAGGTAGTGGAGGCGCGTGATATCTCCTCACGACCAAGGGCTAGAGCGGCGGTTCCAGTGACGCCAACGAACTCAAGCGGACATCACGGAGCTGATCAGGAGTACAACCCGCACAGGTTTGGATGTACAACACGGATAAACCGAGCTTGTCCTCTTCACGAGAGGTTCAAAGTGACCAAATCTACACCGCAAGAATGGGGGCGCGTTCTTAGCGTC
>JARSSU010031988.1:0-10305 GCA_029619165.1 Eurosta solidaginis | reverse complement strand
TATATTGTTGTCTGAAAAAATCATAGAGATCGGTTTGTATATATAGTATATATCTCATACAACCGATTGTTCAGATGAGAAACTTTTCGCAATTTCTACCCCATTTTAACAGCTAGAAGCTTCAAATTTCACCAACTGCTTACGTGTATAGCATATATTGATGTCTGAAAAAATCATTGAGATCGGTGGTATACATAGTATATATCTCATACAACCGATTGTTCAGATAAGAAACTTTGCGCAATTTCTGCCCCGTTTTAACAGTTAAAAGCTTCAAATTTCACAAAATGCTTTCGTATATAGCATATATTGTTGTCTGAAAAAATCATAGAGATCGGTGGTATATATATTATATACTTCATATAAACTGTCATTTTGACCCCTTTTTTACGGCTAGAATCTTCAAAATTCATCAAATTTCATCAAATAGTTACGTTTTCGTCATATATTTTTGAAATACGTGATTCGTAGTCATAGTTTTTTCACGCAGACCACAAAAAACCTGAAACTTTGCATCCTCACACAAAGTACCTATCTGTTTTTTATTTTATATTTATCTTAAAAATCGTTAAGGTATGTAGATCTGTTCACTATATATTTCTTATCTTATACATCCGATTATTCGGAGATTACGAACGGGATAAGATTATTGTTCAGCCCCATTCATGAAAGGTATGAAGTCTTCGGCACAGCCGAAGACAGTCCCGTTCTTACTTGTTTACTATTATCTTTACTTATTTGCGCTTACAATTCTTTATTTTTCAGTTTTGCCTTTTTCTAAACAACAGCTGTTATGGGGTTATTTCGATGTAACCACCTATTTTTGTGGGTAAAAGATAATCCGGTTACTTTCGCGGGTAGAATACCAAAGGGTGTAAAAGCTGCCACATGATTTCGTTACCGTGCTGACGAATATTGTTACCATACTAGAATCGGGGCGTAAATGTTATATTCAATGGCGATCTTTACAAAATCTAATTCACACTGAAACTCAAAAGTGGAAAGAAATTTGATATAGAATTTTGGACACTATTTTATTTTTGGGTGAAAGAGGCCTAGCTTTCAAAGGCGAAAGTATATATCTTGGTGAACGAAACGATGGAAATTTTTTTGGGCATCTAAGATCTCATAAGCCAATATGATCCGATATTTAGAGATCATTTGGAGAAAGTTATGATTTCACAACAGCAGCACAAACGTTTACACAAGTTCACTATCTTTCCCTAGATATTTAGAACGAATTTATAGAAATTTGTGCAAAGCACGTGAGGGAAAATATATTCGATCAAGGCAAGAAAGCCAAGTATTTTGCTATTATCGTTGATGCTATGCCTGATGCTAGTCACGTTGACTACGTTCATTTTGCGCTAAATCCATTTCAATTCGAAAGCAACAAATTTTACAATTCAAGAACGGTTTTTTTGGCTTTCGTGAATTGTAACCAAAAAACTGATCACAAAACCTCTGATCTAATTTGCCATACTTGATTGAAGATTCTCGTGCACACGGGTACGATAACGGCGCCAATATGAAAGGAGCTTGCAACGAAGCACTACGTCACATTATCGACAAAAACTCAAATGCTGATTACTCGCCTTGTGCAACCCACAGTCTCAATTTATGTGGTGTTGATGCTGCAGAATGTTGTAAGGCTGCAATTACTTTCTTCGGAGTTGTACAAAAATATTTTAAAAATGTTTTACTATTTTCAGCAGCACTCCACAACGATGGGACATCCTCAAAAAAATTTTACCGAGCTCTCTTCATAATCTTTCAGACAAAAGCCAAATTTGACTGCACAAGCATACGGAGATGGTGTCCCTCAATTTGGTTCAAAATACTGACTACCATTAATGAAAGCAACGTGGTCCTTCAAGCTAGAGACGCCGCTATAGATGTTGAGGTCCGACATCTAGATGCCTTATTAGCTTCTTTGAAGTTGATCAGGGAACCAATGGGAAACAATTTTAAACGAATGCAAACAGTCGCTATTCAATTGAACACCTCGCGAAGTTTCCGGACATTCGAAATAGGAGACCCAAAAGACGTTTTGAAGATAATTTAAATGAGATGATTACGGATGATTCAGAGTCTGATTTTAAAAACAATACATTCCTGGTGATCGCTGATTCATCACTGGCATTACTGAACGATTTGCAGCTATGAGAAATTTTAGCGAGACGTTTTCCTTTTTGTGGCAATTTGAAGACATGGATGAAACTACGGTTCGGGTGAGCGCAGCAAAATTTGTCGAAAAATACAAGTCGAACAAGGCTTAAAATACGAAATAATTCACTTCAACACACATTTACGAAGCAAATTTTGATAAAGGTCTGTCACCATTGGAATTGCTAAATGCCATCTACATATTGTAACGAATTTACTGCAATTCCCCCTTATTTGCACCCTTTTGCTAACGTTCGAATCACTAAACTGTTGAATAAGAACACCACTATTCAATAATGCAAAATGGCCTTTATTAGAGTACTGCTCGACAGATGGAATGCTTAAATCAAACTGAATGTCGCGCCTCTACTGTTGCGGCCTTTTATACTCTGAATTTCTCGTTTGCATACTTCTAGGCTCTTCCAGAATTTACTTAGTTACTGCTATATAATTATAACTACAGATGTACAGGAGACAATAAAACATCAAACAAAAATTTATGTTTACATGAATCCGAAATCGTAAAATTTTCGTGGTGACACTGATGAAGGTTCATCTTCAAAAAGTCTTCCAAAAATACCACCAACTCTGTATCAAAGTTCAGATTATTTAAACGACTTCGACATCGGTACCGTCGATATATGAGGCAACGAAATATTCGTCGAGGTCATCAAAATGTTCCTGTTATTTTTCCACGTGATTGTCATGACGATGCGTTTCCTACCTCGTTGTTAACAGAATCTTGCCAATGGAGAGAAAGTGGAGCGCGCCTGGTTAGTGTGGAGGGCCAGTAGCAATGTTTTTTATTGCCTACCATGTCGTCTGTTAAGCACCAATACTTTAAATCGATCTAAAATTTGTTGTCCTGGCGTATATTCGAAATTCCAGGTATGGAAGAAGCTATACGATAACTGTCATCACACGAAATACTCGAGATCACATTACGCCCGATTCTGATAGTTACTGGTAAAATAGTACACAGAGCATTATGTAACCAAATATCGTAACCAGTTCTTTTATCCGCGATTCTGGTCCCAAGTGGTAACGCTGTCATCACCGAAAAACTCACCAGTGTCTGTGGAGAAATTTGAAAGGTAGTTTTCTTCGCTTTCACGGTTGCCCTTTGGTCCACTGATGTACAGTGTGCTAATATCGTAACAATATGTTCAAAATCTGTATAACGATTTTCCTCAACATTTGTGTTGCTTACGTATCTTTTGCACTATACCTGTAACTGTAGCTAGTGCAGAACGTTCCTTCAGCGTCCTTTCAAGAATGAAAAACTTCATAGATCATGTTCATCTCAAGAGCGAGTTTCAGGACTACGAGCTTTGTGTTGAATCCGTTTTGGCAAGACAGTTAAATTTTGATATTACGAAAAAAGCAAGTAAAGCCACTCTTTGATATCCGAACTTTCTATATTGAATAAATAAAATTTATAATCATAATTAAATTTATCAGAAATGTATTTAAATTTTACCAAATAACTAGAAAAGATTACTTGAAACAATATGTGGCTGTTAAAAGAGAATTTATTTCTACGTTACAATAAAATAGTATAAATAGTAAATATTCTGTGATAATTTTATTGTCAGCTCTTAGTCTAAAACTCATTTAGTTGTTGTGACAAACATTTTTTTCATGTAATCCATCAATAATGATTCATGAATGAGACGTCATTAATTCAAGTTAATGTTGTTGTTGTTGTTGTTGTAGCGATTAGGTTACTCCCCGAAGGCTTTGGGGAGTGTTATCGATGTGATGGTCCTTTGTCGGATACAGATCCGATACGCTCCGGTAACACAGCACCATTAAGGTGCTGGCCCGACCATCTCGGGAACGATTTATATGGCCACATTAAACCTTCAGGCCATCCCTCCCTCCCCACCCCCAAGTTCCATGAGGAGCTTGGGGTCGCCAGAGCCTCGTCTGTTAGTGAAACGGGATTCGCCGCTCGAAGGTGAGGTTGACATTTGGGTTGGAGAAGCATATATTGCGCTACACAACCCTGAATCCCAATTCAAGTTAATTAAATGTATTAGTGGATTTTTTATGGGGGGCCCGTAAATTGTTTAGTCCCGGGTCCGGATTTTCTCTCCACGGTTCTGCCTGTACCCTCTTTTAATGAAACACAAAAGCGACATCTGCCTGTCACAACATATGTGACGAGCTCTGTTACTCAAGTCTCCCAATGACCCTGAGCGTGATACGGAGCTAGAAAACTCGCTGGATGATGGCTATTGGGCGCTTTCAGCGAACACACACTGCTGATCAATCGTTTGACTGATAGCTTTTGAACTCATCATTGACAATTGGGATTTTACATCAAATTACTGAGCATAACATTTTTTCCCTACATTCGCTCAACGTGTTTATTCGGCTGTCTGACAGTTCTTTGGCGTTTTAAACTGATGGTTATGACTATCTTTATCGCTACAACAACAACAAAACTACAAATTTCTTATTAACATTATAGTGAGGTGCAAAAAATTGTTTTAAAAAGTCCTTTTTTTTTAAATGCAAGGATAGTTATTTCATTTGGCTCAACTCGCCGTTAATAGAACAAATTTTCTATCACTGAACTGAGCGATACATGTTTGTAACCGTATTGTAACGAATTTACTGCAATCCTCTTATTTGGCAACCTTCTGCTAAGTTCGAATCACTAAACTGTTGAATAAATAACTCCAATATTGAATAATGCAATAATGGTCTTTATTAGACTACTTGAAAAATAACACTTAAATTTGCAACTGATAGCTTGCTTAAACGCTAGATAGCGTCTTAAATCCAACTGATTCTCGCGCCTCTACTGTTGCTGCCTTTTTATAGTGTTCGGTTTCCTCGTTGACATTTCTAGGCGGTTCTGTTCTAGAATCTACTAGTTGGTTATCTGCTATAATTATAACTACAGATGTACGTGTATAGCTCTCATAGCGCGTGTATTTGTGAGCGACATTTCCACAATTATAATTGCATATCTCAGATAAGATATTGTAGTGTAAGCAGCCAACAATTCAATTTAATCCAAAATATTTAAATCAGTCTAATATTCTAACCTGCTACAAAAATAGTCTAAATGTTCATCAACACATAAAAATGCATTGAGAATTAATGCTGACACAGCCATTAATAAACAGACGTGTACAACACACAACCAAACGAATTTGAATCCCAGCAAGTTTGCATTCCTGCAACTTGCAAGGTTAGCATTTCCCATAAATTTGCAGCTCATATATGTAGGTACATATTTTGTGCCGAGTAGTATGTAGGTATGTAAGTATGTATGTTAAGGTAGTTATGTATGTAAGTATGTAGCTTAAATGTAAATAGATATGTAAGAATATGTTTAGAATAATCTAATATAAATAGGCTGAATTATTTTAATGCCTTCTTTGTTTTAATGGCGTTAGGGACCTTTCAACATGGCGATCCTGCCTATGATGCTACTATGCTGATTTTTCAGCCTAATGTCATAGCCGGCAGAATTTTTCTGGCTGATTACAGCCTAAGCCTTGTAAAAAGAGAGAGAAGGTGTTAAAGTCGGGCACCAATAACAAAAATTGTGGCAATTACGTTACGGAAAATACACGAAGATTAGCATATTGTGGCAATTAAGTCAACGGAAAATACACGAAGATTGGCATATTGTGGCAATTACGTCAACGGAAAATACACGAAGATTGGCATATTGTGGCAATTACGTCAACGGAAAATACACGAAGATTACATATTGTGGCAATTACTTCAACGGAAAATACACGAAGATTAGCATATGGGCAATTACTTCAACGGAAAATACATTAAAATTGGAAGCGATATTAGCATAGCCCAGAGCAAGATGACACGGATCTCGTGAAGCGTACCACATTTTCAATGGTGATAAACAAGAGGAGCATGATAATTATAAGTATAATAAATACACTAGCTTAAGTATGAAGTCATTTCTTTAACCATTATTTAAATATTCGGGCAACCTAGCGGCTGCCTATTGACAAGCAAAATTATATTTTTGCTGTAAAAAAATTTTTTTTTACTGCTTATTGAATTATGTTCCCAGAAGAGGACATACAAAATCAACAAAGTCAGTTTGACCAATTTTTTATAACTAGCTAGAAAAATTTAAATATCCTAGAGATGAAAAGAAACACCCGAGAAAATAAACCAAGGCCCCAAGCCAATAACAATTGAAGAGTATAGAAAGAGGAACAAAATTCAAAAATTCAGGAACCTAAAGTTCCAAAGCCGGTCAAATTAAAAAGAAAACAAGTAAGGAAGGCTAAGTTCGGGTGTAACCGAACATAACATACTCAGTTGAGAGCTATGGAGACAAAATAAGGAAATCAATCTGGGGTAACCCTGGAATGTGGTTGTATAACATGTGTATCAAATGAAAGGTATTAAAGAGTATTTTAAGAGAGAATAGGCCATAGTTCTATGGATGAACGCCATTTAGGGATATCGCCATAAAGGTAGACCAGGGCTGACTCTAGAATTTGTTTGTACGATATGGGTATCAAATGAAAGGTGTTACTGAGCATTTTAAGAGGGAGTGGGCCTTAGGTCTATCGGTGGACGCCTTTTCGAGATGTCCCCATTAAGGTGGACCAGGGGTGATTCTATAATGTGTTTGTACGATATGGGTATCAAATGAAAGCTGTTAATGAGTATTTTGAAAAGGAGTGATCCTTAGTTCCATAGGTGGACGCCGTTTCGAGATATCGCCATAAAGGTGGACCAGGGGTGTCTCTAGAATGTGTTTGTACGATATGGGAATCAAATGAAAGGTGTTACTGAGCATTTTAAGAGGGAGTGGGCATTAGGTCTATAGGTGGACGCCTTTTCGAGATATCGCCATTAGGGTGGGCCAGGGGTGACTCTAGAATGTTTGTACGGTATGGGTATCAAACGAAAGGTGTTACTGAGCATTTTAAGAGGGAGTGGGCATGAGGTCTATAGGTGGACGCCTTTTCGAGATATCGTCATTAGGGTGGGCCAGGGGTGACTCTAGAATGTGTTTGTACGATATGTGCATCAAACGAAAGGTGTTACTGAGCATTTTAAGAGGGAGTGGGCATTAGGTCTATAGGTGGACGCCCTTTCGAGATATCGCCATTAGGGTGGGCCAGGGGTGACTCTAGAATGTTTGTACGATATGGGTATCAAACGAAAGGTGTTACTGAGCATTTTAAGAGGGAGTGGGCATTAGGTCTATAGGTGGACGCCTTTTCGAGATATCGCCATTAGGGTGGGCCAGGGGTGACTCTAGAATGTGTTTGTACGATATGGGTATCAAATGAAAGGTGGTAAGGAGTATTTTAAAAGGGAGTAATCCTTAGTTCTATAGGTGGACGCCTTTTCGAGATATCGCCATAAAGGTGGACCAAGGGTGACTCTAGAATGTTTGTACGATATGGGTATCAAACGAAAGGTGTTACTGAGCATTTTAAGAGGGAGTGGGCATTAGGTCTATAGGTGGACGCCTTTTCGAGATATCGCCATTAGGGTGGGCCAGGGTGACTCTAGAATGTGTTTGTACGATATGGGTATCAAATGAAAGGTGGTAATGAGTATTTTAAAAGGGAGTAATCCTTAGTTCTATAGGTGGACGCCTTTTCGAGATATCGCCATAAAGCTGGACCAAGGGTGACTCTAGAATGTTTGTACGGTATGGGTATCAAACGAAAGGTGTTACTGAGCATTTTAAGAGGGAGTGGGCATTAGGTCTATAGGTGGACGCCTTTTCGAGATATCGCCATTAGGGTGGGCCAGGGTGACTCTAGAATGTGTTTGTACGATATGGGTATCAAATGAAAGGTGGTAATGAGTATTTTAAAAGGGAGTATCCTTAGTTCTATAGGTGGACGCCTTTTCGAGATATCGCCATTAGGGTGGGCCAGGTGTGACTCTAGAATGTTTGTACGATATGGGTATCAAACGAAAGGTGTTACTGAGCATTTTAAGAGGGAGTGGGCATTAGGTCTATAGGTGGACGCCTTTTCGAGATATCGCCATTAGGGTGGGACAGGGGTGACTCTAGAATGTTTGTACGATATGGGTATCAAACGAAAGGTGTTACTGAGCATTTTAAGAGGGAGTGGACATTAGGTCTATAGGTGGACGCCTTTTCGAGATATCGCCATTAGGGTGGGCCAGGGGTGACTCTAGAATGTTTGTACGATATGGGTATCAAACGAAAGTGTTACTGAGCATTTTAAGAGGGAGTGGACATTAGGTCTATAGGTGGACGCCTTTTCGAGATATCGCCATTAGGGTGGGCCAGGGGTGACTCTAGAAGTGTTTGTACGATATGGGTATCAAACGAAAGGTGTTACTGAGCATTTTAAGAGGGAGTGGGCATTAGGTCTATAGGTGGACGCCTTTTCGAGATATCGCCATTAGGGTGGGCCAGGGGTGACTCTAGAATGTTTGTACGATATGGGTATCAAACGAAAGCTGTTACTGAGCATTTTAAGAGGGAGTGGACACTAGGTCTATAGGTGGACGCCTTTTCGAGATATCGCCATTAGGGTGGGCCAGGGGTGACTCTAGAATGTTTGTACGATATGGGTATCAAACGAAAGGTGTTACTGAGCATTTTAAGAGGGAGGGGGCATTAGGTCTATAGGTGGACGCCTTTTCGAGATATCGCCATTAGGGTGGGACAGGGGTGACTCTGGTATGTTTTTGTACGATATGGATATCAAATTAAAGGTATTAATGAGGGTTTTAAAAGCGAGTGGCCCTTAGATGTATATGTGAAGGCGTTCTCGCGATATCGACCAAAATGTGGACCAGGTGATCCAGAAAATCATCTGTCGGGTACTGCTAATTTATTTATATATGCAATACCACTAACAGTATTCCTGCCAAGATTCCAAGGGCTGTTGATTTCGCCTTGTAGAACTTTTTCATTTTCTTCTACTTAATATGGTAGGTGTCACACCCATTTTACAAAGTTTTTTCCAAAGTTATATTTTGCGTCAATAAACCAATCCAGTTACCATGTTTCATCACTTTTTCGTATTTGGTATAGAATTATGGCATTTTTTTCATTTTTCGTAATTTTCGATATCGATAAAGTGGGCGTGGTTATGGTCAGATTTCGCCCATTTTTTATACCAAGAAAAAGTGAGCTCAGGTAAGTACGTGGGCTAAGTTTAGTAAAGATATATCGGATTTTGCTCAAGTTATTGTGTTAATGGCCGAGCGGAAGGACAGACGGTGGACTGTGTATAAAAACTGGGCGTGGCTTCCACCGATTTCGCCCATTTTCACAGAGAACAGTTACCGTCATAGAATCTATGCTCCTACCAAATTTGAGAAGGATTGGTAAATTTTTGTTCGACTTATGGCAATAAAAGTATTCTAGACAAACTAAATGAAAATGGGCGGAGCCACGCCCATTTTGAAATTTTCTTTTATTTTTGTATTTTGTTGCATCATATCATTACTGGAGTTGAATTTTGACTTAATTTACTTATATACAGTAAAGATATTAAATTTTTTGTTAAAATTTGAATTTAAAAAATTTTTTTTTAAAAAGTGGGCGTGTTCTTCATCCAATTTTGCTAATTTTTATTTAGCACATATAGAGTAATAGTAGTAACGTTCCTGCCAAATTTCATCATGATATCTTCAACGACTGCCAAATTACAGCTTGCAAAACTTTTAAATTACCTTCTTGTAAAAGTGGGCGGTGCCACGCCCATTGTCCAAAATCTTACTAATTTTCTATTCTGCGTCATAACGTCAACCCATCTACCAAGTTTCGTCGCTTTATCTGTCTTTTGTAATGAGTTATCGCACTTTTTCGGTTTTTCGAAATTTTCGATATCGAAAAAGTGGGCGTGGTTATAGTCCGATATCGTTCATTTTAAATAGCGATCTGAGATGAGTGCTCAGGAACCTACATACCAAATTTCATCAAGATACCTCAAAATTTACTCAAGTTATCGTGTTAACGGACGGACGGACGGACGGACGGACGGACATGGCTCAATCAAATTTTTTTTCGATCCTGATTATTTTGATATATGGAAGTCTATATCTATCTCGATTCCTTTATATATGTACAACCAACCGTTATCCAATCAAACTTAATATACTCTGTGAGCTCTGCTCAACTGAGTATAAAAA
>JARSSU010031986.1:0-42193 GCA_029619165.1 Eurosta solidaginis | reverse complement strand
GAAGAAAAGAAGAAGAGATTGGCTCACAGGAGAAGAAGGAGCACAAGACAGAGACTATAAGAGCAAGACTAGGAAACGGATCATAACGAGGAAGTGTCGACATGTGTTTTGTCCCACAATCGCCTCCGTTTTTTTCCACTCATACTCTCTCTATGAAACAATAATTAAAATAATCTCGGAGTTGTTCTGTAATTGCTCCAAATTGGTCCGAAATTGTGTCGAAATGTTTGCGTAAATTATTTCAAAGCGATTCCGAAATAGTCCCAAATTAGTCCTTAATGTGTTTGAAATAAGTCTCGAAATGATCCGAAAGTTGTACCAAAGTCATACTTAAATAATCCTGAAGTAATCTTAAGATTGTTCCAAAAATCTTGTGATTGGTCTGAAAAATCTCGAAATAATCCGAAAAAATTCAGAAGTTATTCACTAAATTGCTCAACAATACCACCGAAATAGTTGGCTATTCTAATCTTAGATTGTTCCAAAAATCTTGTGATTGGTCCTGAAATGGTCTCGAAATAATTCCGAAAAATCCAGAAGTTATCCTAAATTGCTCAAAAATTCCACCGAAATAGTTGGCTTATGGCTTTAAAAATATAATCCTGAAGTGTTCCTGAAGTCATTCCGAAATGTCCGACATATGGTATAAAACTCGATGGAGATTTTCGAAGGGCGTTAATCAGTTACGCCGACAGCTCATGAATGAAATAAAAATTTTTGTGTTCTTTGGCAAATTCAGCGCCTCAGCAGATCATCTTGAAGTTTTCAGTAAAATAAGTTTTCAATCACGAAAGTCTTATCGCGAAAACGAAGTGTTTGGAAATTTCTCGAAAAGAAGTATATGAACTTTTTTGAATTGTAGTAAAAATAAACACTATAGCTGGGATTGAGGCGAAGAGGACAGGGAGGGAATGCCATGATCTCATTTCTCTTAACGATTATTATGAAACGAACTACATTACTTCCAAAATTTTCTTAAAACAAACACTAACTCTGACGAAATATTTGAAAAAAAAACGCAGCAGAGACGAAGATAAATGGAACAAACAAATTCCTAATTACAAACAAAGGACTGAGTTGTGAGAGGTAACTGAATGATACATGAATAAAGCCTTTGAGTTGAAGTAACGGCCGGTTGGCTGGCTGCTGTGGCTGTCCCGATATTGAAAACCCGAGCTCAAATTGCGCACCGGGTGACATTTCCGTTCACTTTCTCCTGGAACCGATTTCTACTGTTTTTAGAAGGACAAAGTCGGTGCTCCGTTCAATGTGTTTGGTTCGGTCATTGATATTTATCTGATATTTTTAAAAAAATTTAAAACCAACTACCTGTAGTCCCGACATAAGTATAGCTGCCCTTGCAAATGCTGTTAAAAGGGATCCCCAATTTCTCCGCATGCAGGCTAAGGAGTCAGTGTCCCGTAATTGTGGCATTATACTTTTGTAAGTTGACCAAGTTTTCTTTGCTATATTGTATATGTCCGATAAGTACCACCTAGAGTCCGCTTTCTCTTGGAAACGGGTATGTATGTTTTTTTTATTCATGTGGGTGGATGATAAATCTCGACCGCAATATCCAGCAGTGAACCTGCCTTTGCAAGTTCGTTTGCCGTTTCGTTGCCCTAAATTTTCCTGAAGCCAGAAATCCATATTAGCGTGACTTTTGCGAAGTGATCTGCGGCATGAAGCGACCCCTTTCAGATGCTGCCGGCCTTAGACGAAGTGGGTGAGGAGTTTAGCGCCTTGAGTACTACTTGGCTATCCAATAAAACGCATTCATCCGCGCCCTCACAGCGAATCCTCCTACAACAGCATACAGACGCCACAGAACTTCGACTCAAAGTGAAAGTGCAGGTAACATAAAACTACTAAGAACATTTTTCTACATAAGGTCGTCCCCTCAATTTAGTTTAGCAAGTTATACGAGTGCATTTTCGCCATCAAAAGAAAATCAAAATCTTTTGAAAAAAGTTTATTTGCCTGCATATACCGCCCAGAGTGAGCATTAGTTATGTAATCCCGTCACCCCAATTCTTTAACGATACAATTTTCGCTATAAATTCTGCTTTCCCAAATAGATAAAGTCCCTCACAGTTTCCAGTATATATCTATCAACGGTGAGGGGATGTCATGTGGCGAATGTTTCGGGGCCTTCTTTGAGACAACAAGTTCTTCGTATTTTCTTTGTCACTCCAATCATCAGTTAAGTCGCTTTTTTGGGGGCCTGTCTTGAATGTTGTTGTGGTTGTAACGATAATACCACTATCCGAAGTCTTTTGGGGAGTGTATCAATGTTAAAGGTCCTTTGCGAGAATAGATGCGGTAAGTTCTTTCATTAATAACTTAGGATTTACAGAAACTTACCTGCTACATATGTGTATGAGATATTCTTATTTTGAAAAGAGATCAACTCCCGACGGTGGAAGTTGACAATCAGATAGGAGGAAGCTATATATTGCGCGCCGAATCCGCTCGAATTCCATTTTTATGCTGTCGAAAGCTGCCTTGGAATTGGTAAAGAGTTCTGGACGTTCCGATTCTTTTATCGTGGATCTTCTACAGGAATACGATGTGACACGAAAATTTGGCCGATAGTTGTTTTACTAGGCCCTAAACAGATCCAACAAGATTTTCAAATTTGCAGTTGAGTCTTAATTCTTGTACACTACATAGAACCTCATACTCACTGTTACGCTGACTTATTCCGATGTAAGTGGCGCAGTTTGCGTGATCGCCGTTCTTTATGGATGAGTCAGAACACACTCAAATTGCAATCGGCAGATATTCATACAGCTTAATGCCAAAGGAAGGCAACAGGGGGATGAGGTAGAGATGTTGGGACGGAGATGGATCGGAAGTGGAGACGGAGATAGATAGGGAGTTGGTGGGAAGGAGATTGAGGTAAAGAGAAGCGGTACGAATACAGAGTAGGAGAGGAAGATGTGAATGCGAGAGATATAGATATTGAGAGGAAGGTGGAAAAGGAAAGGTGCAGGATAGGAAGAGCGAGCGTAGAGAGGGAGAGGCAGGAAAACGGAAAAAAAGATAAGGGAAAGAAGAATAAATAGAAAGGTAACTTCAGTGAAAGACATGGGAGCAAGAAAAACAAAATTTTGAGTTGACGGGGACGAAAAAACCCATGTTAAACTATAAAAAAAATAAGTTTGCTTTGCGTCAATAGATCGATTTAAAAGCAATTGAATAAAATAAAATAATAACAATTTCCGCAAGATTTTCTCATTCAATCATTCCCATAAATTACGGATATTGACATTAAAATATTACCACAAGATTGCACATCAATGGAAACAATCAAAAAGCAGCAACGATAAACTGACAGCATTACAAGCCCACATATTCCGGTAAGCGGCTGTAATCGCCCTTCACAACACACACACACACGACACACCACAAACGCAGATACACTCATGCTTATATTTAGCAATCACAGGTGTCAAATGTAGGTGACTGCAACCAACTAAACTTACACTCCACTGTTGCCACTTACAATTTTCATTGATTGCATACACCAATATTTACTTTTTCTTCGTTATTGCTGTCTGCTTCTGCTGCTGTTGATCGTGTGTGACTATAGCAATTGTTGCATGCCCCAAACAATTTGATTGTACGTGACGGAATTATGTGCACGGCACAGCACATTGAATGATGGCACCATCGACAGTCAAATGCCAAAGTGAGTTGGTGTTTCGGTCAATCGCCGTTTTATGTTGCTACCGTTGTGCAGAGATTGTGGAGCGTGAGCAATCAACAGCAATTGCTGCTGCATATTTTGCAAGTAACACAACAAATAAAAAAGCGACGCCAAAAATTTTAAAATTCCATTAGCCAGTTTTACCATATTTCCACTTTTCGTTTGGTGTTTTTTTATTTATTTTTTTTAATCGATATTATCAATATCCTCTGGTGCATGGCTTCTTCTGCGTCTCTTTGCTTTTATCCAAAACAAGCTGCGTTATGTTGCATGCATTTTTATTTCAGTTCTTGTTTTTTATTTTGCCACCTTGTTTATGTTTAATGTTTGTTGATTTTATGTTTAATCTTTGAACTCGAATTTTTTCGCGTCCGCCGATTTGGACGCGCGAATATGCATGGAAGCTGGAAATTGACGGAAAAAAAATTGTTGGGAGGATTCGAGCATATTTTTCTCTACTTACCGTCGTTAAGGTAATTTATTTGGGTACATATTACATGCATATGTATACCTATATGTGAAATACATGTAGATACAGTTGCGTACACGAAAACAGCAGGGACAATTTTTTTTCAAATTTCATTAACTAAATTCTTATCTATAGTTTAGGAAAAACTTCCCTAAAGTTTTGCAAACCAAACCAAAATCGCTTTCGAGAAGTTCGAAAATTCGGAAAAAAATTTACGAAAATTTTGAATTACTTTTTTCTCAAATTTCGTCACTTAAATTCTTCTTTTTAATTTCGATAATTTAAGAAAAAGATGAATTTTGTAAATTATATTTTGTATTTCGATGATTTAGGAAAATATTTTAAATTTTGAATTTGTAACTTAAAATATGCTTATTATTTCGTCACTTTAATTCCTCTTTTTTATTCTCGATGATTTATGAAAACGTTCCTATGAATTTTTGTAACTGAAATTTTGCAAACCGATTTCAAAATCGTTTTCAAAAAAAATTTTAACAAATTTCGTCAGTTCTTTATAGGGATAAAGTATATCAACCGTTCCACTTAAAAAGCTTCATCGCTTCGACTTGAATGAAATTTGGTGAAATTGCTGTGCTATATAGTAGTGTTAATTTCACTTAAGTTCGCTCCTAAATTTTGGATGGTTACGGAGATATAAGCGTCTGAATTCTCAATTTTTTTGTGATACCTATCTTATTTTGGCACGCGAAAATTCTTTAATACAATAATTTTTTAAAATGTCTTTAAAATCAGTTATTGAAGATTTTTCTATATCTTTATCATTTTAAAGGAAAAATATCAAGCTTTTATCTAAAAATTAAAATAAAAATATGAAAAATGCCCCTTTTTGAAACAAATTTAAAAAAAATTTTTTAATAAAATTTTTACTAAAATTTTTCTAAAAATTTTTTTATATTTATATTCGAAAAGAGTGGAAAAAATACTTTAGAAACCGTTTTATTAATTTCTTCTTAGAAAGCCAATTACACGACTTATGATTTATAGAAAAAAGGCTTCCACAAAAAAATGAGAATTCAGACGCTTATATCTCCGTAACCATCCAAAATTTAGGAGCGAACTTAAGTGAAATTAACACTACTATATAGCACAGCAATATCACCAAATTTCATTCAAATCGAAGAGATGAAGCTTTTAAATGGAATGGTTGATATTAGAGTTGTCACGAATATTCGGCAACTATTCGGTATTCGGCCTATTCGGCCACTTTTTTGCTATTCGGTATTCGGCCGAATAATACGTACTATTCGGCCGAATACCGAATATCAAATCATGTAAAAAAGACACGTTATATTACTCAAAATTATGTATTTATTTCCAAATTACAACACTTTAGTATTTAAAATTCATCAGTGGTAAGTTATGATGGATAAAAACAAGCTTTTCAGCATTTTTGGGTAGCAAACGATTACGCTTTTCATCGCAAATGTTACCAGCCTCAGAAAATAACCTCTCACTATACACGCTACTTCCAGGAGAAGAAAGATAAACTTTAGCAAATTTCGAAAGGTTTGGGTATTGTTTTTCGTTTACTAACCACCACTTGTAAGGATCGGCCTTCCGATCTAGGCGAATAAAAATCCAACTCGTTTGCGACAGCATTCTTCTCCACGTCCTCCTCATCATTAGCATTTCGCATATTATCTGTAGCGACTTCCTCAAAGCAGTTCCAGAAACTGTCGTGTATTTCAGTAGTCCTATCATTTTCATTCAAGTTTCTTTTCTTATGAACTGGAGAAGAATCGTCATCGGTACTACTAGATTCATCACAACTAAGATTCATCATAACTAACTCGCCCCGACAAGCATGTATTTCGTGCCGAATATTCGGCGGCTAATATTCGGCGCTTCGGCCGACAGCGTTGCCGAATATTAGGTATTCGGTATTCGGCCAATTCACTATTCGTGGCATCTCTAGTTGATATACTTTACCCCTTATGTATTTTGCATTTTCGATAATATAGGAAAATATTTAAAATTTTGAATCTTATAACTTAAAGTATGCTTATCGAATTCAAAATCGTTTTCGGAAAAGTTCGAAAAATACCGAAACAAATTTCTGAAAATTTCTAAATGTTTATTCAGTGACATTTTTATAAAATTACAAATTGTATACCAATTTCAAAAATGTTTTCGAAAAAATTCGAAAATCCGGAAAAAAAGTTTATGAAAATTTCGATTTTGTTAATTAGAGTTTTCAGCAGTGACAATTTTTATAAAATTTATTGAATTAAATTCTTTGATATTTTATTTCGAAGAAAAAATGTTTATGAATATTTGTAACAGAAACTTTGCATGCCAATCAGGGCTGCCGGAATTGGTACTTTCGTACCAAAACTGGTACTTTAAAAACGATTTGATACGTTGGTACGTTGTTTTTGATTTTGGTACTTTTCCTAGAAAGCGATTGTTTACTTATTTTAATCTATTTTTTCATAAACATACTACTTTTGTTAGTAAATTAGAAGTACTGAGATGTAAACCGGAACGTTAGCACATTTAAATCGACAACACTGTCAAAGTTATCGCAAAGCCATCGATGTTCGAAAACATTGACTCTCAACGAACTGCGCATCTCTACAATTGTTTTTCACGACGCAATAAATAAGCATTTGTAGAAATCAGCAAGCATTTCATAGAAATATAGTGATGGAATGACTAAGTTTATTATACTCAGCTGAGCAGAGCTCACAGAGTATATTAACATTGATCGCATAACGGTAATCCGTAACGGCATAAACTAATGGAAATAGATATAGACTTCTATATATCAAAATGATCTGGGCGAAAAAAGAAATTCTTCAGCCATGTCCGTCCGTCCGCCAATAAACACGATAACTTGAGTAAATTTTGAGGTATCTTGATGAAATTTGGTACGTAGGTTCCTGGGCACTTATCGCAGATAGCTATTTAAAATGAACGAAATCGGACTACAACCACGCCCACTTTTTCGATATCGAAAATTTCGAAAAACCGAAAAAGTTGCGATAATTCATTATGAAAGACGGATAAAGCGATGAAACTTTGTAGGTGCGTTGACCTTATGACGTAAAATAGAAAATTAGTAAATTTTTGGACAATGGGCGTGCCACCGCCCACTTTTAAAAGAAGGTATTTTAAAAGTTTTGCAAGCTGTAATTTCGCAGTCGTTGAAGATATCATGATGAAATTTGGGCAGGCACGTTACTCCTATTACTATATGTGTGTTAAACAAAAATTAGCAAAATCGGACTCCCACTTTTAAAAAAAATTATTTTTAAAGTCAAATTTAACAAAAAAGTCAAATCTTTAATGTATATAAGTAAATTATGCCACAATTCAACTCCAGTAATGATATGGTGCAACAAAATGCAAAAACAAAAGAAAATTAAAAACGGGCGGTGGCTCCGCCCTTTTTCATTTAATTCGTCTAGAATACTTTTAAGGCCATAAGTCGAACAAAAATTTACCAATCCTTGTGAAATTTGGTATGTGCATAGATTCTGTGACGATAACTGTTTTCTGCGAGAATGGGCGAAATCGGTTGAAGCCACGCCCAGTTTTTATACACAATCGACCGTCTGTCCTTCCGCTCGGCCGTTAATACGATAACTTGAGCAAAAATCGATATATCTTAAGCGCCAAATACACGACACGAACATTTCCGCGAACATTCCCGTTATGTCATGTTTCTGCGACCTTTTCTGTCGTGTATGGTGGTGTTTGCCAGTTCGCGCAAATGTTCGCCAAAAATCAAAATATTTGAATTTTTGGCGAACATTTGCGCGAACTGTTCGTGCGTGTATGGCGAAATAGCTCATAATCGTAGTAATTTCTGAACGGAACAGACGTGCGCGGAAAAGTAAAATGAACAATGAAAGAGAACTAATGTTCGGCCAAAAGTTCGTATGGTGTATGGCCAAAGCTGCGAACAAGATTGCGAATGTTCGCGGAAATGTTCGTGTCGTGTATTTGGCGCTTTAACTAAACTTAGTTCACGTACTTATCTGAACTCACTTTATCTTGGTATAAATATGGCCGAAATCCGACTATGACCACACCCACTTTTCCGATATCGAAAATTACGAAAAATGAAAAAAATGCCATAATTCTATACTAAATGTGAGAAAAGTAATGAAACATGGTAATTGGATTCGTTTATTGACGCAAAATATAACTTTAGAAAAAACTTTGTAAAATGGGTGTGACACCTACCATATTAAGTAGAACAAAATGAAAAAGTTCTGCAGGGCGAAATCAAAAGCCCTTGGAATCTTGGCAGGAATACTGTTCGTGGTATGACATATATAAATAAATTAGCGGTGCCCAACAGAAAATGTTCTGGGTCACCCTGGTCCACACTTTGGTCGATATATCGAAAACGCCTTCACATATACAACTAAGGGATACTCCCTTTTAAAACTCTCATTAATACCTTTAGTTTGATACCCATATCGTACAAAAGCAATTCTAGAGATGACCCTGTCTACGTTTATGGCGATATCTCGAAAAGGCATCCACCTATAAACTAAGGCCCACTCCCCTTTAAAATACTCATTAACACCTTTCATTTGATTCCCATATCGTACAAACCCATTTTAGAGTCACCCCTGGTTCACCTTTATGGCGTACAAACCCATTTTAGAGTCACCCTGGTCCACCTTTATGGCGATGTCCCGAAATGGCGTCCACCTATAGAACTAGGGCCCACTCCCTTTTAAAATACTCTTTAATACCTTCCATTTGATACCCATGTCATACAAACACATCCAGGGTTTCCCCAGGTTCATTTTCCTACATGGTGATTTTCCCTTATTTTGTCCCCAAAGCTCTCAGCTGAGTGTGTAATGTTCGGTTACACCCGAACTTAACCTTCCTTACTTGTTATTTCAGTTCTTGTTTTTTATTTTGCCAATTTGTTTATATTTAAAGTTTTTTGATTTTATGTTTAATCTTTTGAACTCGAGTTTTTTCACATCCACGGATTTGAACGCGCGAATATGCATAGTAGCTGAAAATTTACAAAAAAAAATTGTTGGTAGGATTCGAGCATATTTTTTATTTACCGGTCGTAAAGGTAATTTATTATTGTACATAAATATATATATATGTATACCTGTATGTGAAATATATGTATATACAGTTGCGCTCACGAAAATAGCAGGGACAATTTTTTTCAAATTTCATCAACTAAATTCTTAACTTTTATTTTCGATAGTTTAGGAAAAACTTTCCTAAATTTTGTACGTGAAAACTTGCAAACCAAACCCAAAATCGCTTTCGAAAAGTTCGAAAATCGGAAAAAATTTACGAAAGTTTTGAATCCTATACTTAGAAGTGACATTTTTTTCCTCAAATTTCGTCACTTAAAATCTTCTTTTTTATTTTCGATAATTTAAGAAAAACTGAAATTTTGCAAACCAATTTCCAAATGGTTTTCGAAAAAATGTTTAACAAATTTCGTCAATTCTTTTTTATTTTATTTTTTCGATGATTTAGGAAAATATTTTAAATTTTGAATTTTGTAACTTAAAATATGCCTTATTGTTCGTCACTTAAATTGTTATTTTATTATTTTCTATAACTTGAGATAAAGCTCCTATGAATTTGTAAATGAAATTTTGCAAACCGATTTCAAAATCGTTTTCGAAAAAATGTTTAACGAATTTCGTCAATTCATTCTTATTTTGTATTTTCGATGATTTAGGAAAATGTGTGTTTTAAATTTTGTATTTTGTAACTTAAAATATGCTTATTGAACTCAAAATCGTTTTCGAAAAATGTTCGAAAATACCGAAACAAATCTAAGAAAATTTCCAAATGTTTATTCAATGACATTTTCTATAAAATTACCAATTTTGTAACTGAAACTTTGCATACCAATTTCAAAAATGTTTTCGAAAAAATTCGAAAATTCGGAAAAAAATATACGAAATTTTCGATTTTTTTATTTAGAGTTCTCAGCAGTGACAATTTTTATAAAATTTATTGAATTAAATTCTTCAAATTTTATTTCGAAGAAAAAACTTTTATGAATATTTGTAACTGAAACTTTGAATACCAATCTCAAAAAATATTCGAAAAAAATCGAAAATGCGGGAAAATTTAACAAAAATTTCCTACTTTTTATCAGGGTTCAGAGAATGTTTGAAATATAATTTTTTTCACAAATTATTCTTTATAGCCAACACTTTCTTCGAATTTTTTTGTTCTTATCATTCCCAAATATTTGAAATTTATTGAAACATTTATACAGCTGGAGTACAGGTTCAACTACTATCACAAATAAAAATTTAAAAAAATTTGAATTTTTTGAGTAAGCACAGGAATTTGTTCTCAAATATTTGAAATTTTTTTATTTATCTTTTCATTTGTAATACGAGTTAATTGAAAAACAGCATTTGTTTTCATTCTTCAAAGAGCTTCCTTCATAGATCATACATACGAATTTTTTACACGGTGTTTTGTGTGAACTAGTGTTTGGAACGGGCAGAGTTTCACATATTGACAAAACAAAATTAGTGCAATACAATGCAGACACAAATTTGTCTAAGTGTCTTCGTTTTGAAAAAGAATTAAAAGGACATCTCTTGAGAAACATAAAAACGCCATTGAGAAGCAGTGAATAAACATAATTTTGGTACTAATTTCATCGAAACAGATCTGGTAAGAAGGCGTCAATTAACGAAGGCACCATTAAAGTTAAGCAGGGAGGAGTTTTGGAACTGCTGCGTTGGATTAGTCACAAATTAAAAACACGCCCTTTAGAACTTTTGACGATGAAAAATACTTTAAGAGATTGCTTCAGCTATATATCGATACCTACTCTTTAACTATAAATTCAAAAAACTTTACTGAGCATTTAAGCTTGTGTGCTACTAAAATAAAAACCCAATTAAGACAGTATTTTAAAAGATAGAACTATAAATCTTAAAATAGATGTGGCAAGTCGAATGGGTAATAGAATATTAGGAATAAACGTTCAATACATAAAAGATTATAAAATTATGATCCATACAATTGGTATGATTCAATTACGACAAAGGCATTGCTCAAGTTTCATCAAGGATGAAATATCAAAGTGCTTAGATAGTTACGAAATATGCCTAAAACATATATATTCCACAACCACTGATAATGGATTCAACATGATCAATGCATCCAAACTCTTGCTTCGCGATGTAGAAGAAATGCAAAATGAGTTCATGTACTATGCTCATTTCATTTTTTTGACTTTTTTCGACTTGATTTTTAAGGCTTTTTTCATTACCTACTAAAAAATGTTCACCCTTGTTTAGTAGATCATGAAAAAAACCTTATAACTCAAAGTCGAAAAAAAGTAAAAAAAAATAAAATTTCGCAGGCTCGAAAATTATCTTTTCGGGTATGCGTAGTGGAAATTTTTTTCCTGAGCCCAAATCCTATCGAAAAATCGATGGCGCGATATCGGTTAACTTTTGTCCATACAAATCGACCCACCCTAATGTATATGTCTTCATAATTATTATCCTTCGCAACTAATTATAGCGGTTATAAATAAAGTCGGGTGACGAAACCAAAATTTGTTTATGTACATTATCTTCTCCTTTGGTACTTTAAAATGAAGAAAAGTGTTTCTTACATAGCCGAAATACTTGTCGGGAAGCCCCTATCCCAATAGAACTCCAGCACCAGAAATGCTCTCATTTACATTTACACTGTGATAAGAGATTGATATGAGACTTTGTTTACATTAGAAAATCAACGGTGCCATGGCATCGCCATCGCAGCCTTTCCTACTAAGGACCCGGCCGCTTCATATGCTTGTCACAGCTTCTTTACGTTTGTCAAGGATTATACGAGGTTTTTTCGTTTCGCAATTCATTGCAACTGTTTTCAATATTGCAAGTCCAAATCTAAAGGAGAACTTTGTAATACACGCGTCACTTTATAAAGCAAACCACTTATACCCTTACAGGGCGTCCATCGCGGTGAACAACAGTAGGCGAATATTTCGGAGTGGACTCATTGAAGCTCAGCTAAAATCTGACTCTCCATACCTTTAGGTTATCATGTCTCAAAAATAGGTTGCTTATGTTCCTCATGGCGCGGAATCGAGAACGCAATAGGCCACCGCAACACATATATCTGCTGAAATGCATATGATAAATAGGGGGAATGTTTTGCTTAAGAATGTATAAAAAAAATCATTCAGTTGTATAAATGAAATGGAAGCAGAATAATTGTCAAATTGTATAAAGGCATAAATGAATGCAAAAAAAATTGTTTTTCCAAACTTATAGAATATTTAGTTATTCGTCAGTAATAAACGAAAACAAATGTTTGTTTTAAAATTGATTCGCAGACGTATAAAAAATGAAATGAATGAATTTTAAATCTTTGTAAAAGAACCCTGCTTTTTATTAATTTCTATTCTTTGTTTTCGAAACGTTTTTACAATTTGTTTGCTTTATTTTAGTTATAAAGTTAAAAAATGCATGAAAGTGTTTTCTCAAAATAGGCAGAGCACCCTAACACATGGCACCACAGCGGCCTTATGCACTTCAAATTTCCTTTCCCTAAATGTGTGCTATGCCTGGCTGGGAAGGGACCAAGCGAAAAATAATATACTTAAGTTCCCTTGGAGCTACTAATTTGTGGCAGTTAGCTCCAACTTAGAAAGTAAGCAAGAATTTTATTGGAGATGCCATTTTAGAATGCGCAGTTCGGTATCAAATGCTACAATTCCCATAGGAGTTCTGCACCGCATCCGAGATGATATTAAAGCCGTGCCAAGCAACTTTAACGCTAAAGTGTGCATAGAAAATGATTCTGGCCTCACAGTCACAAAGTTCAGTCTTCACGAGAAGCTTCTCCTAAAATATTGAGACTGCAAGCTGCATGGGTATCTCTCCATCGAAATATACGCAATTACTTCCGCCACATTGCGACAGACAGAGGGCATGGCTCCAGCGGTTTAGACTTGGATCTTTGAGTGCGAAGACTTGATCTGCTAGCCATCAGTAAATAACGCAAACAAATCATTAATACGTCGATAAGAAATTACTAACAATGTAACAGCAATCGATAGCTTTTTATAAAATATCGATGACAAATCGATTACTTTTTCGATGGTTTTTTTCGATAGTAAAATCGCTACTTTTTTTTATCTACTTTCCGAAAACAAATCGATACCGGCCGATAACAAAATTGTAAATTAAATTTCCCGATAACTTTTCGATAACAAATCGATACTTTTATTTTGAATAAAAATTCTTATTATTTTGTTCAAAAAATGCCGACAATTCGTATTCCTGCTCCGAGTTTTTCTATTCTGGGAATTCCGAATCTATATCCGGTAAACGCACATCCTGAGCTGCTTAGCCAACTTAATCCAATACTTATCCAAAGCCTCGCTTCTTATATTTGTAACAGTTTTTTACCCACATATTATGTGAGGTGGGACAATTGGCTTGAAGAAGTTTTACCTGTGTGCAACGATTTACCGGTTTAATATGAGCTTCAAGTAGTCAAAAGGTGACTTAATTTAAGCAATACATCTCATGTAAAAAAATCAGTTAACATTTTTTTGCCTTACCTAATATGTGCCGTAACTCCTAATCCCAAAAGAAATACTTTTTCAATAATACTGCTTATGCAACCTTGTTGCATTTTGGAATAAGCGATATGTGAGGATTAATGAAAATTAACAAATCATGAAAAATTTCTCAAACACAGTAAATACAATATGTCATCGAAAAAGTTCATGAAAAGATTTTGTGATTACACTAAATAGAAATTGTGATAAGTACACATTTGATGTGACTTAGGTTTAACTACATAAGTAATTATAAGTGTCTGTGCGTGTAACAGATATATAAGATAGTATTTACTCACAAAGTCTATAATTTAGCTTTGTTGTTGTCAGGCAGATGATTGCATTCAATGCCACAATGATGTGTAACAATACATGCATATAGTGGCGAGTGGAAAAACATGTAAACATATATCAAAATGATAGAAATGTATCCTTACTTGCATAGTTTTCCTTCACAAATACTAGAGTCTACAACAAAAACTTATTGTTAAAAATCTGACTGTAAAACTCATAATAAGTGTGGAAACATTGTTTAACTCACTTACTACTTAGGCGCGCATAACAGTCTAAACGTTATGGCGCCCGTCCCAACAATGGCGCGCCAAACGCTCCTTAGCTCCGCCCAACCGCGCAATGGGGGCATATATATCCATCATCATCGATTGGCGGCTCGGGTTCTTCTCATCTCGCGCGGTGAATTGCTGCATCCATTTAGGAGAGCAGAGGAAGTATTCCCTCATAATCTAAGCACTCTCTGAACAACAGTCTGGAGCAGTGTCTTTATATGTAAGATAAACTCTGAAACACACTTTCGAAAAAAAATTTTCCGAAAATCAATACCGTGAGAGAACCTTAATTGTTCTTATTTTTTAGACAAAAAATATATTAGGCTACAAAATTCAGAGAAAGTTTTGGCAAACCTTCAACACTTTTTATTGGAGATACGCGGAGAAAACTGTTCTGAACTCTGTGTAGAAAAAGTCAAATTTTTGTAAAGATTGTCGATCAAATTCTCGAAGTTTGTTGAGAAATAAGTGAGATGGCTTTGCATTGCTGCAGTTACGAAATTTGATATAGAAGTTATGATGTTAATATAGGCATGCGCGCAAATAGAAAAATGACTTTAATTGCATGACGAAATTTTATAGAAATTGGCACTGTGTTTTTTCCCGTCTCTGCTGTATATGATGTTTTTATGTATTTTTCTTACAAGGTCGTTGGACGTAACAAGTATGTGTAGCGCGTTGCTGAAGTATTGATTCGTCACTGTACCTTTTTACGATGCAATAACCCAAGAATCCATTTGGTACATATGTTGATATGGAAATGGTTTCTATTAATACGCTTATCTGAAAAAGATCTATACACATGTAATTAAAAAGGTACTAAAATTTGGAAAAGGCAATCTCGGCACTACGGAACGGCTTGGAATAAACCTTGTCCCTTCAGCTGACATTAAGCTGCAGGAAGAAGAGCTATACTTAAAATGAAAATTAGCGGAGCCATTTTAAAATATTTTGGGAACACAAGCTTATAATCGACTACGCACAGCTATTGCTACGAACGCGTGCCACAAAAACCGATTCGTGTGGGGAAGATGTGTTGTGGTGAGTGGAGTAGTAAATCAGCCTGCCATTTCTTTATTTGGCTAATGATTCCGGGTCGTCGATTATGTTGCTTACATCAGAATAAAGTCAGCATACTTGCGGCTTTTTATCACTAAAATACATGTGAAAAAGAAGCTTTAATAAGAAAATGAAAACAAAGAGTGGAGAGAATCTGCAATGTAGTGAATTCAGTGATGTGGTCTGGTACAATGTCTCTACATGAAACACAAATTTTTTGTTGATTGGTTGGTTTATTTGTGCTCATAAATACATAAATAAAATAAAAAGGCGCGATAAACCACTCGATGAGAATTTTGGGCTCGAGCTATCTCTACATTGCGCCAATGTTCCTTCTCGGTTTTTCCTACAAATTGACGGACGGGACTACTTGTTTTATGCCGACTCCGAACGGCATCTGCAAAGCAGATGAGGTTTTTCACTGATAGCTTTTCATGGCATGGGATAATATAGAGATACCGGCGCCGCCGCCGATGTCAAAAATATCAGGCGCGGAAGCTGGACGGCGGCGTCGGCCGCCCGGGGTACTAATATTTAATACTCATTTAGACGGTCCCTAGGCATTATTGCGTCATGTCGTGAAAATTGGGACGGATATGGTCGAAAGGGTCATCACGGATGCGCATCGACCTTGCCAGCTAGAAGACATCCAATTGCGTATGTAACTCTTTCTACCCGTTCAAGAGTAATATTTAAAAAACAGAGCGCATTCAATGCCAGCTTAACAAGAGATTTTGCATTACGAATTCACCCAGTTAACAAAAACAAACGCTAAAGAAAAAGTTATATATACATAATTTACATATGCTCAGTTCGCAAATTTTTTCAAAAAAGAATATAGATAACAATGTAAGTTAAATTAAAATAAATTTGTCCCTTTAAGTTGTTAAAAAGCAAAGCGAAAAATTGCTGTTTTTTCAAAATCTATAGTCCGTATAGGCGTAAATAATAAGCGAAATCCCAATTATGCGACAATCCTTTAGTAAGTGGGTCCCAGGGGTTTAAACTCTCCTTTGAAATGATCTCACCTCATACTTAAGTTGGAGAATAGAAGGGTTGAAAAGCACTTGGCATTATATCAACAAGCTGGTGTTTTATTTGCGAACTTTAAATAGCGTCCTGATGTGTTTAAATTTGGAATTTTCACACGTCATAATTTTAAAACACCAGTCTCCCATTTTAACATTCCTAAAGTTGGCGGGCCCTATCCACACACTAGTTCCCTTGGAGTGGAATCACAGTGATTTCGTAGCTGTTTCCAACCAGTTCCAAATATCACCTACACGTGACGGCTCCCCTTTTTACAAATTGTGATTACGTAGGCACATAGTTTTACCAGGTGAGGCTTTGTCCTGCGCAGAACCTCCAAGTGTGAGCAAAAGCTTTCCCAATACAGTCGAACTAATGACCGTGTGGCTACTACTCTAACGTAGTGGACACTCGATATAGTGTAATCCATAATGAGCATTAATATCATAAGGCCAGGAAAACAACAGGTAAACACTCTTTCAACTACAAGCGATCGACTTTTTCAATCTCAAATCATCGTTTTGGTAGTAGCGAAAAACGACTATAGAAATCATGTTCCCGAACACAGCATCTGCAATTTTGGTCTACATTAAAACAAAGGATATCACAGAAGTCTCGTAAAAATTTAAATTATACATGAGTATACGATTTTCACCCATAGTTATATGCAATAATATCCCACTTGGACCGCATTATGATTTCCGATGGCAGCAATCCCTGGCGAAATAGTACTCCTAACGTTTCAAGTGTGTTCTCTGGTAGCGCTTCGGTAGTGTCTTTAGAGCGACATCGTTATAAGTCTCGGAGCTAATGCAAAGAGCTTCTAGGTGACGTTCACGAAGGTATGAGTTCGAAGTCGCAGCTCTATATAGCTCTGCTGCCGGCATATTGTATGAGGGCAAGAGGCGTGTAGCGACTGGTGGTGGACCCGATTGCTACTGTTCGCACTTCGATAATATGCTCTTAAACAAAATAGGCCGAGAACTAATGCCCTTTGCGCGAATAACAATAGGCCAGCGTTGTGGCTCCATCGTTAAAACTGTACCCTGAGAGCCCATGGAGTATTAAAAGAAGACTAATAGCAAAACGTAAGTCGCCTCTGTGCGTGTACAGCAAGGGGCACAAATAATTTAAAGAAAAATCTTGTTGATAACGAGTACTTAGAAGTTAGACCAGAACATCTCCTTCGGGAAAACTACGCTTTGGTACCGGGGAGACATACAGACAAAGTGTGATCCTTCTAAGTACTTAAATTTTTCGGCAGACGCAGAATGTACCAGTCCCTTAGATCGGGATAGGTCACTGAAACCTGTCGTGGAGAAAGTGAAATGAAGGCAGGTTCATCCGCACGGAGCTACTCTGAAATATTTTGAACGATCCGCTAGACTTTGGAAGGCAAAAAACACCCAGATCTTTCCGCGAAAATCGCTAATACGTTGGATTCCCTTAAATACATACAACGAACTTGCCTACAATATGTATTTTTTTAAAATAGAAAAAATCACTTTTAAAGCAAGAAAACTGGCGTACACCAGCGGTATATACATAGTGGCCTACGCGCCGCGCCAGCATAGTGATCAGCGTAAACCTCTATACAATACTACTATACACATAGAATAACACAGATGTATAAATTTTTTTCATACCGAAATTACGAAAGCATTTCTTATCCTGACATCGGTTGTCTGGAATTATATATGGTAACGAGATTTTGACTTGCCAAATCCTCTTATTTGCCCTTCGGCCTAAGTTCGAATCACTAACTGTTGATAAATAAACTCAAATATGAATATGGAAAAAATGGCTGTATTAAAGTTACTTCACACTAACACTTATACTTTGCAAACTAGCCTTGGCTTAACAACCAAACTGATTGCTAGTTTCAAATGAACCTACTATTGCCCGCCAGATTGCGTGCTTAATCAATAGCCTGCTTGATAGCTTTTAACTCAAACTGAATACCAGCCGCTCAACATTTGCTGCCTTTTTTTACTCTCTGCTTTCCCAACGTTCGTCATCCTTCTCGACGCTTCACAATCTACTAGTTTGCCAGCAGCTCTCAAACTCTCAGCTGTAACTACAACTGCACGATGTATTTATAGCTTCTCTCCATTCCTACTTTCAGAGTATCTTCAGATATATTGGCATGTGGTTTTGTGCATTGATTTCTCCGCTTGCTCGTAACGTACATGGTACATAATGTGTAGCCGCAATTAATTGTTTTTCGTTTATGTCGACACATAATTTGATCTATGGCATGTGCATGATATCACTGTTTTAGCATCGGCTTTAGAATAGCAGCACCCCTAGTTTTGCTAATGTTCGTAACAATATATATACACCGATCTTAAGATTTTTTTCTGACAACTAATGCATGCTCTATACGTAGCATTTTGGTGATTTTGAAGCCTCTGATTTGTTAGAATGCGCCAGTAAAGTTACGAAAATCTTCTTATCTGAACATCGGTTTGTGGGATATATGCTCATAATTACGACGATACCATTCATTTTTACAGACAACATATGGTTGCAACATATGAAATGCATGTGGTGAAATTTGAAGCTTCAATTGATTAAATTGCGGAAGAATATTAAAAAATATCTTTTCTGAAAAATCGGTTGTATGGGGGATATATGCTATAGTGGTCCGATCCGGCCGGTTCCGACAAATGTCTAATCGGACACCTAAATATACCCGCTCACCAAATTTATCAAGATATCTCAAAAATTGAGGGACTAGTTTGCATACAAACAGACAGACGGACAGACGGACATGGCTAAATCAACTCAGCTCTTCATCCTGATCATTTCTGTATACTTATTGGTGGGTCTATCTATTTTCCTTTAAGGACTTACAATTTTGAGATTCGTGACAAAGTTAATATACCATTTCATTTTCATGAATTTATAAAAAGAATTAACAAAATTATAGTGCATATGTTAATACTTACATACCTCAGTGGTAAATTTTGGTTTTTGATAAACTTGGTATTATTTGCTCTGAATTGGTGATAAATACCAGTTGCTTAAGTAAATAAAATTTAATTTTTTGATTTTTTTTCCTCTTCTTCAGTAACAAAATTCGCAATATGTTTGTTTAAAATTTGTTTCGTGTGCCTACTGGAGTTTTTCCTGGATTATAACTCGGAGAAAACTCAAATGAGGCTGCTGACTTATTTGCTGATTTTTTAATCCAATTTTCTGTGCATGATAGTTATCAACCGCCTCGCTTTTCGAATAAGTCTGAACTCTGCCTTAAATTTCGGAGCTCTACATCTTTCTTCTGATGATATTAGTGGAGCTATTAACATCTTAAGTATTCTTCTCAAAACAGATTAGACGGATTTTCTTCCATCTTATTGAAAAATTGCCCAGCCCTGGTTTATCCTCTCCAACTTTATTTTCAAACAAATCACTCTCCTCTGGAAATTTATATGATGACAGGAATGTTACGTCTATTACGCCTATCTTTGAGAGTGGCAACAGAAATGATGTGCGTAACTACAGACCCACATCAAACTGACCACTGTTTCCAAAAATTTTGTACATGCAGTCAATGCCTAGTTGAGCTTGCGGTTAAGTCCCTATTTCTCCTTATCAGCATGGTTTCGTTGCGGAGAGGTCGACGATTACTAACTTGCTGTTTCAGTGAGTATTGCATTGAGTCTTTTCAGCGGCTCGCAGGTAGATTGCTATCTATACTGACTTTCAAAAAAGCCTTTGATTGGGTCCCCCATAGAGCCTCATTAATACTAGGATGCCTTGGTTTTCATTCTCTCCTTTCTGTTAGGTAAAAGTTCAAGTTATCCAGCAGGAGGAATGTGTCACTGTTGATGGGGAGTCTTCTATTCCCTTTATTACCTATTCAGGGGTACCACAGGGGAGTATACTAGCTCCATTATTATTTAATCTTTTTATTAATGACATTAGTAATTGCTTACATTTGCTAATGTCCTTACGCTGATGACCTAAAATTGTTCTCATATTAAGTCGTCTGATGATACATGAAATTGCAAAATGAATACTGTGTGTGTCTCAAGTCTCATCTGTCCTTAAATGCATCTAAATGCTTTCATGTGACGCTATGCCTAAGTCATCCACATATACTGTCGTCAAATATAATATGTTAGGCGCAATTCGGAAGTCTGTGACCTTATACTTTTCAAAGCTCTCTATACTTCTTTGTCAGGTCTCATTAGAATATGCTGTACTTTATGGAGACCTAGTAACTATGCAGCTAATAAATAGACTAGAGAGGAATACAAAAACGTTTTCTTAAGTATGCTCTTTGGACGTTAAATTTTGAGGAGCCCATACCATCTTATACTACCCGTCTTACACTGCTATGTCTCAAATCTTGGAGATCGAAGATCTATACTCTCCTTGGCCTTTACTTTCAAAATTGTCAAGGCCTATTGACTGTCCATACTTATTAGAAAGGATTCGGTTTAATGTCCCTCAACGGTTTCTACGTAATGTGTCTCCTTTCTATGGTGTAATACGAGAACGCTACATGCTCGCAATATTCCCGTAAACTCGTGCTTTAAGGAGGTTAATCACTAAGTGATGCTATCACTTTGGATTTTCGATGCCAAGTAATGCTTTTTCGCGATGCTTAACTCAGCCCTATAAGGGTTCGATTTATACACAAAAATTAGTATGTAACTTATAAATAGTTAAGTACATAGTCTGTAAGGATGTATTCCAAAGACTTATAATTATAAAGATAAAGATAAATGTGTACCCACACACATATATGTGCATATCGTTAGCTTAATGTGAAAATGTGCTAAGTCACTTTTTTTGAAAAATTGTATTTTAATGCAGTTTTAAAACTGTATTCAAAATACATCGATCACAAGAAAAAAATATTTAAATTTTTAATTTTACGTGCTGTTTGCAATGATGTGTAAATGTGCTAAGTCGACAACTGTTCAAAAAAATATGCTAAGTCAACCAGTCAATAATATCAATCTGAATTACTAGTCATTTCTTTGTGCACGCATTTTATTTACTATTTAACTCATTCAGTCTAAAAGTACATGCTTTGTTGTTGTGGTTGTATTAACGATAAAGACACTCCCGAAGCTTTGTGCCAATGTTGATCGTCCTTTGCCGCATATAGATCCGGTACGTTCCGGTAACAAAGCACTATTAAGGTACTAGTCCGACCATCTCGGGAACGATTTATATGACCACATTCAACTTCGAGGCCATCCCATCCTCCCCAGGCCTAGTTCCATGAGGAACTTGGGGTCGCCAGAGCCTCGGCTATCAATGAAAAGAATTCGCCACGGGTAGGTGAGGCTGCAATTGGGTTGGAGAAGCTATATATTGCGATAGGAACCCCTTGAGAAGGTTGCCTACACAACCCCATTGAAATTGGATTCACCCAATTGAGACATGCCTTTGGTGTTTGATAAATGCTTTGCGCTGACCATAATCTACTTCAATTCATACATGTCGATAACTACATGCTTTGTTACAGACTAGTTAAAAATAGAAAACAATCAAGCTTAAACTTATATAAGCTGTTATTAAAATTAATAACACTACTGAATCGATTTGCTAGATGTAGAGTCTAGTTATAGGTTCATTCATAGCATAACTCATTTTATTAGTTATTTAGATAAATAATCTATTATGCCGAAGATCACGCATTGGAATATCTGGAATGAACAAATAGATAAACCAGAGCAATTCGTGCTAACGTTTATTACATTATAGGTAAGCATGAGTGAGATTCAAGTTGTTCTGCAAAGCCTGAAGACCAAGCAATTTGCACCTGCTGGTATGTGATGGGAGGCCGTCTGGCCAGTGACGCATACGTAAAGTAATTTTTTTAAAAAAATTTTAAACTCCCTCAATTCTATAGGGGTTATGATTCATAGAAAGGATTCCATATTATGAGCAGTATTCAAGACGACTTCTGGCCAAGGATATATAAAGCGTCTTCAACGTCATAGGCTCCTTAAAAGTCACTGGTGTTACGTCTACTGAACTCAACCATTGTAACAAATTTTGAAACAACGAAGACAATGTGACTAGAAAAAGAGAGTTTGGAGTTAAAAATTACACTCAAATCTTACTCTCTTGACAACACGATTAAGAGATTAGCATTTAGTTTGAAGATAAAGTATGTGGCAGTTGTCTTTTGGAATAAGACACAAACACAGCATTGTTGAATTTAAATATAAATATTTTCTGCGCACCATCCGGCAAAAGAGTCAAGATCAGAACCGTTAGAATAGCTTGACAAATAAATATATTTTTTGTGAAATATATAGTTTTAGTGTTTTATTTCATCATTAAAGGTGAGTAGTGGATGGGAAAACATATTGAGTAAAAAGTGCTAAGTCAGGAGAAAAAATTTGTTTTGAGTGCGGAAATTGTGCTAAGTCATAAAATAGCTGCTGGGTGGGCATACATGATTTTTATTATCTTTTTCAAAGCTTCTATACTCAAAAGCATTGCAATTAAGCTATCCTCATTCACAGTTTTGAAAAAAGAAGGTTATTTCAAAAGTTATTCATTTTTTTCGTCTCCTGTAAAATTCGTAAAAGTTTGACTTAGCACATTTTCACATTAAGTTAACGATATGCATGTCTGAAGGCCCATTGTACACAAATGTAAGAAACATAAGTACTAACAAACAAAGTTTATAATAAAAATAAACAGTTCTTTCTGGTACATTTATTTGTTTTCTCAGCAAAAGTTGGTGCTTTTAATTTTAATTGTGTAAATGTCATAGTCTTAATGTTGTTAGTTCATTCCGATAACTGTTGGTACTTTTTAGCTGCACATTCTTCCAAATGAGTGGAGTTGCCGGTTTTCAACAGACCTTAGCTGATTTGCTGTGTTATTTTCTTTCGAAGTGTTTATTATTTATAAATGGATCATGTATTTGTAAATTCGCGCACGTGTTTTATTTTTCTAAAACAAGGTGCTAATGAGTATTTTAAAAGGGAGTGGTGGTAGTTGTATAGGTGGTCGCCTTTTCGAGATATCGCCATAAAGGTGGACCAGGGATGACCCTAGAATTTGTTTGTACGATATGGGTATCAAATTAAAGGTACTAATGAGGGTTTTAAAAGGGAGTGGTGGTAGTTGTATAGGTGGTCGCTTTTTCGAGATATCGCCATAAAGGTGGACCAGGGGTGACTCTAGAATGCGTTTGTACAATATGGGTATCAAACGAAAGGTGTTAATGAGTATTTTAAAAGGGAGTGGGCTTAGTTCTAAAGGTGGACGCCGTTTCGAAATATCGCCATAAAGGTGGACCGGGGGTGACTCTAGAATGAGTTTGTACGATATGGGTATCAAACGAAAGGTGTTAATGAGTATTTTAAAAGGGAGTGGGCCTTAGTTCTATAGGTGGACGCCTTTTCGAGATATCGCCATAAAGGTGGACCAGGGGTGACTCTAGAATTGTTTGTACGATATGGGTATCAAATGAAAGGTGTTAATGAGTATTTTAAAAGGGCGTTGGGCTTAGTTCTATAGGTGGACGCCTTTTCGAGATATCGCCATAAAGGTGGACCAGGGGTGACTCTAGAATGTGTTTGTACGATATGGTATCAAATTAAAGGTATTAATGAGAGTTTTAAAAGGGAGTGGTGGTAGTTGTATATGTGAAGGCGTTTTCCAGATATCGACCAAAGTGTGGACCAGGGTGACCCAGAACATCATCTGTTGGATACCGCTAATTTATTTATATATGTAATACCTGCAAGATTTCAAGGGTTTTTATTTCGCCCTGCAGAACATTTTTCATTTTCTTCTACTTAATATGGGTAGGTGTCACAACCATTTTACAAAGTTTTTTCCAAAGTTATATTTCGCGTCAATAAACCAATCCAATTACCATGTTTCATCCCTTTTTTTCGTATTTGGTATAGAATTATGGCATTTTTTCATTTTTCGGAATTTTCGATACCGAAAAAGTGGGGCGTGGTCATAGTCGGATCTCGTTCATTTTTTACACCAAGATAAAGTGCGTTCGATAAGTACGCGAACTAAGTTCAGTAAAGATGTGTCGATTTTGCTGTAGTTATCGTGTTAACGGCCATGGCGGAAGGACAGACGGACGACCGTGTATAAAAAACTGGGCGTGGCTTCAACCGATTTCGCCCATTTTCACAGAAAGCAGTTAGCGTCATAAAATCTATGCCCTACCAAATTTCAAAAGGATTGGTAAATTTTTGTTCGACTTATGGCATAAAAGTATCCTAGACAAATTAAATGAAAAAGGGCGGAGCCACGCCCATTTTGAAAATTTTCTTTTATTTTTGTATTTTGTTGCACCCATGTCATTACTGGAGTTGAATGTTGGCATAATTTACTTATATACCGTAAAGATATTAAATTTTTTTGTTAAAATTTTACTTTAAAAAATAAAGTGGGCGTGGTCCTTCTCCGATTTGCTAATTTTATATAAGCGTAATATCGTAATAGGAGTAACGTTTCCTGCCAAATTTCATCATGATATCTTCAACGACTGCTGGCAAATTTTAAATTACCTTCTTTTAAAAGTGGACGGTGCCACGCCCATTGTCCAAAATTTTACTAGTTTTCATTTCTGCGTCATAAGTTCAACTCACCTACCAAGTTTCATCGCTTTATCTGTCTTTGGCAATGAATTATTGCACTTTTTCGGTTTTTTCGAAATTTTCGATATCGAAAAAGTGGGCGTGGTTATAGTCCGATATCGTTCATTTTAAATAGCGATCTGAGATGAGTGCTCAGGAACCCACATACAAAATTTCATCAAGATACCTCAAAATTTACTCAAGTTATCGTGTTAACGGACGGACGGACGGACGGACATAGCTAAATCAAATTTTTTTCGATCTGATGATTTTGATATATGGAAGTCTATATCTATCTCGATTCCTTTATATACCAGTACAACCAAAACCGTTATGCAATCAAACTTAATATACTCTGTGGAGCTCTGCTCACTGAGTATAATAAACAAAGTTATTATGTAAACAGAAAGCACATAGCAATATACGCTTTCCAACTTCGAAATACATATTAGAATTAGCATATTCGCATGAAAACTTCGCTCGAATCCAATGCTAGAAAATGTCCTTTTCAAAGGGTTTGCAATTTTTATCGACCACGATGTGAAGCCTTAAGACCTTCATGAACAGACTACAGTCCTTTCCATTAGCCCACATGAAAAGCTATCCAAACAAAAACCGCATAGTTACTACAACTGAACTCAGTTTAAGACGACTACAATGGCTTGAAAGTATGAAGATAGAACGCTCAATGTGAGGGTAGTCTGAAATTTCGTGATAGTCGGCGGCGGAACGTCGTCATAAGGGATTGGGACAACGAACTCCTTATTGTTGTTGTTGTTGTTTGTTGTTGTTGTAACAGTACTTGGCCCCCATCCAATAGGTACGAACACTCACAACTTTCATTAATATCCTCTAACGGGAGTCCAAGAAACTTGCAGTTTCTACAGCCGTAGGCCATAGTAAGAGGGACGTTACAGGCGTTGTTTCCAAATTGCAATTGAAAAGATAGGTGGTGTTGGTGGCATGGGGACACGTTTGCAAGCAGGACATACATTATATATTTTGGGGTTGATTCTGGATAGGCAAGAGTTTAACTTATTATAGTATCCAGATCGAAGTTGAGCTGGAGTGACGCGCGTCTGCGTAGGGAGACTGCTTTCCTCTTCTGCGAGTTAAGGTTATTGATCTTTAATAACGAAGTTCGTCAGGCAATTCCTGACATCGAGGTTCGACGCCTTTTTATGGATTTCATGGTGACCTTTTTGTGTTTTTTTTACATACGGCTAAGTTTCAGGTACCGTATTTTCTCATATGGTTGCGGAGATGACTTCCGAAGCCCCCCTTCCAGGGCGTCTTCAATCAGATGTCTGCAGGGATGCCCAGATTCCAGGGTATTCTTCAGAAACATTTTATCACGGACTTGTTTTTCTACCTTGCTATTTAGCAAATAAGAAAAATACCGTTTCCACAACTTAAACACA
The DNA here is from genome assembly GCA_029619165.1 of Eurosta solidaginis. Classification (NCBI taxonomy): domain Eukaryota; kingdom Metazoa; phylum Arthropoda; class Insecta; order Diptera; family Tephritidae; genus Eurosta; species Eurosta solidaginis. The sequence goes on along the minus strand of JARSSU010031986.1, from coordinate 15,775 downwards.
CTCTTTACATCAGTATCCAAGTTGTCTGGTCTTAGTTTGAAGATTGCTCGCAGTGAACTGGTGTGAGAGCCGAGTGTATAAATCATCGACTGTCTGTTTCATGAGCAACTACTCGAAGGAAAACTTGTCTTTTGTGTCACTGCTTGCTCTTTCTTCGCTGCACAGAGGGGTGTGTGCGTATCTTGACTGCCACAAAATAATGGTCAGGGTCGATATTTTGGACCTTGTTCAGTACGCAAATCAAGAAACTGGGGCTAAGCTTGCTCGTCATATGATTTCGTGTTCTCAATCAGGAGGCAGGTAAATTGGCCTATGTTTTTATACAACCTGTACTGCAGATTACCATATTTCGGGCGCGGTGAAGTAAATCAGCCTCAATTTTGTGGATTATTACACATCGTGAAGGCGAAGTTCTGCAATTGTAGGACCGAATACCCTCCTCTTTCCCACTTCAAACAAACACCTTGGTTCTTAGTTGCGTTTCTCTCATGAAGCCACTGCAGTAGAATTCACAAGGTCATATTTCCTTCTACCTTGGGCCCGTCCATCGTGCCTTTTGTCTGGCGGTGACGTCAGCATTTGCTCTGACGAGGACATCTAGCAGCTCCAACAGCCGAGCACGTGGATATTTTTGTAGCGATAAATATACTCCTTAAAGGTTTTGAGGGAGTATTTTTGATGGTCCTTTGCCATTTATATTTCCGGTACGTTGCGGTAACAAGATACTAGCCCGACCATCTCGGGTATGATATAATACGACCACATTGACATTCAAGGCCATTCCCCCCTACCTTCTAGTCGTCGGAAATCAGTACCTTCGTCAGACAGAGTCCGGACACTCTTAGCACATTCCCTAAGATCGTGGTCCTTTAAAGCGTAGTCAGTTTATCGTTTACCGTGGTTGTTGTCCAAAAAAGAGATCTTATGTGAGGCTTGCTGAAGTCTTTATTTGAAGAGCATTCCTAGGGCAAAAAACTAAGGAATGGTATTTGAATTTTAATCTCCTCTTACGAAAAGCTTACCTACCGCAGGTATATTCTTAGCCCTCTAACCACATACATCCAATGTTTATAAGCTGTGCTTGTAAGAGCTCACACATAATTCATTATATGCATTTTAAATGAACTTTATTCACGAATACTTTAGCTAATAAGGGCACTCCTCCGCAAAAAGCTTCTCCCTTGAAAACTCGCTACGCATATTTCATACCAATTGGAACGTATAAATTAGTCTCTAAAGCAATATCTTTTTATTCGTCTTCGATCTAACATTTTTTGTGTACAGAAATTATGATATCAAACCGTTTTCTCATAAATTGTGCATAGTTGAAGTTTTCCACTTGATTTTACCTTTTTATCGCTTGGATGCATTCCTCTTTAAGCCATTTACTTCGTTAACAAATGAGTATAAGTATGTTAGTAGATATGTTGCCAAGTTCAAATATGTAGAAAATGTCTTACAACTACAACTCAAATCTTTATAAGCAGTTAGTAGCGTGTAATGGGTCCGTAAACGCTGCGGTTAATTTGTTAACAGCATTTGTGCGGTGCAACAAATTTACAATACAATATACCTGCAATTATTAAATATTACTATACGCATACTAGGAAAATTTTGTATGTAGGTACTACTATTTATTTAAGAAAAATATTAATATCATCACAAAAAGCCCTACAAGCTGATACCCTCATCAACGCAATACGAAACAGTGTTGGGACTTAATGATTTTATTAGTGGTGGATTTAGCAAACAATAGTGGTCGATTTCGAAAATAAAATGTGTTGAATTAGATTACATTTAAGATCGGTTGCTATGGTGAAATCGATAATAAATAAAAAATAAGTAAAATATAAGGCGCGACAACCTCCGAAGAGATTTTAGACCAAGCTTCTCTTCCAATTTGCCTCGTGCTCCTTTTAGTTTTTTCTATAATGGGCCGGACGGAACCTACTTGTTTAATGCGGACTCCGAATGGCATCTGCAAGGCTGAGCAATTATCACTAAGAACCTTTTCATGGCAGAAATCACTTGGAGTGCTTGCCAACACAGCCGAGATCGATAAGAGCCTATGAAAATTAGAAACACGTTTCATTGGTTAAAACGTGGCAGTAGTCTTTCTTTGGACCGACACACAAAACAGTATAGTTCTTTTATGCTAGACTATCAGACCCGGCAGACGGTGTTCTGTCTTAACTTTGGTCTATCTGCATGACTTTTAAGTAGTTTTCATCTCTTCCTCCCTCTCCCTTTTCCCCTTCCTTTTGGTTTCTTATCTCCTTTTCTCTCTAGCTGCATCTCCTTTTCCATCTCCGTCCTTTTCTCTCCCTTCCTATCCTTCTTTGTCGTCATCTCTTCCTTTTTCTCTCTGAACCAACCAAACTCTTACTTTATATCTATCTCTCTATCTTCTTCTAACTCTATATCTTTCTCTTGTCTTTCCCTACCCCGCTCCCTCTATCCCCTCACTTTTCTCGGTTTTCCTTTTCTCGGCTTCTGTTTCCTATACAAATTCCTAGCAATCCGCTTCCTAAAAAAGTATGGAATATATCACCGTAGGCAAATTGAAAAAAATTGCGCTTTAAATTAGATACTTTCGCATAGGTGGGCCCCTAATCCACTTCCCGGAAAAATAGTGTCCTAAGAACCTCATAATCTATGCAAGAAGCTATCAATGTATGCAGTCGCATCCTTAATATGATTTTTTTAAATTGATCCGTCTCGGATCCAGTTCCGGAAAAAGAAACTCAACAGGAACACTCTCTGACATTGTTCACCATTTCATATAATTCAACATCTAATGTGGTGGAAAGCTCTCGCTGGACGCATGTTTGGACGGATGGTTGACACACCAACACACTTTGTTTCTCAGACGAATTTATATTTTTTTTATTTTTTTCTGTTTTTCAGAGAATAATTTTTATTTTCAAATGTTTTTCTATTGTATCGTTTAGCGTGGCATATTTTCAAAGGGTTTTTTAAACTACCCCCGACCGACTTACTGATAAATGCAGCGTTTACCAGGCGGAGGTCTTTGCCTTGGATGAAGCATCCATACTGCTCAAGAATATTACAGTCCCACACAACAATTTAATGATCTTTGTGTACAGCCAGGCCACCTTAAAGGCACTAGGACCTCAAGTGATAAAGTCGGACATCGTGCGGAGGTGTCGAGACTCGCTGGTGATCATAAATCAATCGTCTCCCTTTGTTGAATCACGCTATTGTTGGGAATGAATTGACCAGAAATGTTCCGACAACAGCTCTTTATGCTCGCCGCTGGTTAACTTCTGAGAAAATAATTGCAAGGTCTCAAAGTGAGAGTACTTTTGGTTGTCATAACAGGTCATTGCACTATTGCAACAATGTTCTGGCGGTGGCGCATATGAACTAGCTTCCTTTGCAGAAGATGTCAGGATAAGAAATGGATTTAGTCTACTCATTAATTTCTTTACCTATGTCGAGGACTGCAAACAAAACTCTAGCGTATATTTTTAGAGTGTGGTAGGGACTATTTCCGGACTCTTTTGGATATTTTCTAAACTTTTTGGTAATTTCGTGGATTTTTTGTTGCAATGTTTGGTTTATTTCAGGACTGTATTCAGATCATTTCGAAATTAGTTATGTGACTTTTTCGGATTATTCTGGACTAGTTTGGGTTTATTACGTGAGTATTTTAAGATAATAATGTATTCATCTTTGGATCATTACGAAGCAATATCGAGATAATTTCGGTGTTATATTTGCGACTGTTTCGGAACTCTTTTGGATTGATTTTGTCAGGGTGCGGAAAATTGTATTTCTGTATACGAAAAGTTATCACACCGTTATTACAATCGAATTATTATCTGTATGTTATTATTTTGTCATCGACGTGTTATCAGATTCTTATCGACAACAACTGTTTCGATAAGCGATTGGTATATTAGCAAAAAGATATCGACAACTGTAACCGAAGAGCTATCGGTATAATACAAAAATTATGGATTTGTTTTCGATTTGTTTTTTTGAAAATCTATGGGCCCATTATAGAAAATTTATCGATTTATTATCGAAAAACATTAACTTGGTATCAGAAAATTTCGGTATGCTACCGAAGCGTTATTGTAATCGATAAAAAGTTAATAGAAGACCTATAACTTTTCGATAAAAAATCGATGACAAGCTTATAATGCTTTGATAACATATCGGTAACTCATCGTAACAGTTGTTATCGATAACAAACCGTTAACCTATCATAACGGTTACAAATCGATAGCCCGCCATTTGGTTTCGGTTTTGGTTACTCATCTTTCCTTTCCTCTCCCCTATTTTCTTTTCTTACTACCCTATTATGTTCCTTTCATATTCTCTAGTTACCTGTCCCTTCTCCTCCTTTCCTTGCCTTTCCTTTCCATTCATTTCCTTATTTGGTGGCAGAAATCCGAACACTGCTGCCTATCTTAAATTTATTTGTTTCTTCTTTTACTTTATTGCCTTTTGTCACGGTCACTGCTGCGCGCAGGTATGGCAATTATGCTTGGCTGCCATTAGGTCTCTCATGCGAGCATAAATTGACATGCATTGTTGCAACAACACCAATGCATGACAACAACAGCTGCAGCACCCATGGTAGGCATCGCTTGGCATTTAGTGCATGAGAGAAATTATGAGTATCTCTATCTCACATACCTATTTACCTAGTTGAATACTTTTTTGGTGTGAACGTAAAACCGTTTAATTACGGTTTCATAGCAGTAAATGCAGTTGATTAAGGCAGCGATTATATTATTCCGCAACGCCTCGCCACCAGCCAAAATATTTTTATAATTTCTTGCAGATTTCAAGATATGCGCCCATCATTTGTATAAAATTACAAATATTTATTATTTAAATGTAGCTAATTAAGTTTTACATCACCTGTGGGAAAATTAATTATGTAAGTAAATTGTACTTTTTTAATGCAAATCGCAGCAAAACAAATTTTTTACTTTCTTTTCCTATTCAACTTGTTGCTGTCATCTCTCTCGGACGTTGTGGCAGCGCACTGCCCTCAAGCGGCCGATGAACCAGGTTAATCCTGTTTTTTGTTTTTTTTTTTTTTGTTTTTGCAACTCATTGACTCCCAAGTCGACAAAAACACACAACCGCTTCCAGAGTTTGGTCATTAATTGTGTAGGAAGCTGGCTGTATGTTCCCACGTGAAAAACACATGGATTTACATTTTTCTATGTTGAGAGGCATAAAATTCGCATTACACACCAAGTAACTAAACGATTTAAATCCGCCTGGAGTACAGAACGTTCTTCAACCGACGCGTATGACTTAAAAAGTTTTACGTCGTCGGCATACATAAATTTTTAGAATATTTTATAGTTGTGGAAACATCGTTTATAAAGATCAAAAACAGAATAGGACCGAGATGGCTGCCCTGAGGCACACCGGAGGGAACATCGATGACATTCGAACAAATGTTTTTAAAAATGACTCTTTGAGTTCTACCGCAAAGATAGGAGGAGATCCAGCGAGTTAGGCCAGGTTGAAAACCAAGCAATTCGAGTTTATAAACAAGTAATGAGTGGCGTACTTTGTCGAATGCTTTGCTGAAATCAGTGTATATAACGTCGGTATGATGATTGTTTCTAAACCCATTAAAGACGTGAGTTGTAAATTCAAGCAAATTGGTTGTGGTTGATTTGGCTCTACAAAAGCCATGCTGAGAACTATCTATCAATGTAGAAATCGAAAATGTAAGGTGATTAGTAACGATTGCTTCGAAAAGCTTAGGGATAGCGGAGAGCTTTGCTATTCCACGATAGTTTTCAATAGACGACTTGCTTCCTTTTTTATGGAGTGGGATAAGAAAAGATTCCTTCCAAGCCGTCGGGAAAATGCCATTTTTTAAAGAGAGGTTAAACAGATCAGTAAGGGCTGGTAAATGTATTCCGCACAATTTTTAAGAAAACATGTTGGGATCAAATCGGGACCGTATTTGAAGGATTCTTTTAGGGTCTTTAGATGTAGTAGAACATCTTCAGGCAGCAAATGTGGGGCATATATTGAGTTACTAGAATGGAGCTCATACGGATAATTTGTAGGTGATGAATCACCACAGCAGAGTAATTAGAGTGAAAAGAATTGAGCGAAGAAGTTTGCAATCTCTTGATCGTCGCTGGAAATGCTATTTCTAAACTTCATGGCAGAAGGAAACCCGTTAGTTCTGCGTTTAGAATTTACGAAATCATAAAAAGACTTCGGGTGGCAAATAATGTTTCTTTTAATTTTACATATGTAAGCTTTATAACACTTTTTATTAAGTTCAAAATACTTATGACGGAAAATAGCGTACTGTGCATAATGAGAATGTAAACCGGTTCTCTTATATAATTTGAATAAACGTGATTTCTTATTTTTTAAAGCTTTTAAATCTTTAGTAAACCAGGCTTGCACTGGTTCAATGTACGAGCATGTGCGTTTGGGCACATGTTTTTCAAATAAAGTATAAATGGTTTTATTAAAATGTAAAACGTTTTTCCTCTACATCCTCTTTATATCGAGGCCACGTTATCTCAGAAAGCTCTTTATTTAAATTGTTGAAATTAGTTTTGGAAAAATCAAAGCATCTGGTAGAGACACGTGTTTTGTTAGTGCAGCCGACTTCGTTGCTTATGATTTCGTAAGTTATCTCAAGAGAAGGATGGTAAACGTCTTCTGGCAAAACAAGAGGTTCACACCGATTTATAGAGAATTTAGATATGTCGTCAACAAATGCTAAGTCTAAGAATTTTCCATACTTATTCGGAAAGAAGTTGATCTGATTAAGGCAAAGATCAGTAATTCCATCCAAAAAGTCATTGTTATGCATCTTGGATGATACGGGGACAATATTGTGATCAACGGTATTCCAAGATATATGTGGCAGGTTAAAGTCGCCTAAAACAATCATTGAGTCCGTGGGCTTTATCATCGAATTGACTGATTGTAACAGTGAAATATGGTGCATATACACTGATAGATCAGAAGACGGTGGAATATAGCAAACGGCTAAGTAAATATGACCCCGGCCTAGTAAGATTCGGATGCATTTAAACTCGATGGAATCAACTTCGGCTAAATTAACATCTTCAGATGGAATTGAAGAATGTACAGCTAGCAAGACACCACCTCCGGTCCTATTTAAGCGATCATTTCTATAGGTCTGATACTCACCGCAAAAAATTTCGGAATTTAAAACATTGGGTTTCAGCCATGTTTCGGTAAAAGCAATAATATTATAGTTACAGTGAATGGTTTTCAAATATAAGTCAGTTAATTTAGTATTTAAGCCTCTAACGTTTTGATAGTAAATGCTTAAGCAAGATGTTAAATTAAGTTTTTTGGATCGGAACTTTGAGGAGGAATTTTTGCTACATTTTGAGTAATCTCAATAGTCTTATGCACAAATTCGCGAACAAAAGCCCCTGGCGGCCAAAATGCGCTGTCCAAAAGTTTATCAAAATCTTTTGAGTAGACATCAATTCTAAATGAAGAAATGTTTCTTTCGTAATTAAATTTAAATTTTCTTAAAGTCATGCCGTCAGCCTTAATTTTCGAAGTGACATAAGACTTGATATCCTCAACGGAAGTGTCTTTGTCAAAGCGAGATACAAAAATCGATTTTTTGAGCGGGACTACAACCAGCTTCTTAGCCGGTGCTTCTGAATAAGAAGTCACAGATTGAGAAGTTACAGTTTCAGAAGTTACAGTTTGAGACTCTAAGGTTTTTTCCGCGGCCTTAGAAGTGGATGGAACCACAGCTTGCGGATTAGGGGAAGCCAAGTCTATGAGCTCCACTTGCGGAAGATTAATGTTCTGAGCAGGATTAAGATTCAAAGCGTTAGGTGAGTCTTCAGAGTGTTTTTGTTTATTATCGCGGTTGTCTTTATTTCTATTTAAACAATGCGGTAACTCATCCAAACACTTGAAGGATTTGAACAAGCTATCGTATTGATTGAACTTTTCCGTGATTATGGAAAACTCTTTAGCAATTTCAGAAAACGCATTTCGTGTTTGTCTAAACAGTTTAAATAGGTCAACCTCAGTTGATCTGCATTTAATGCATGACCAACGTACTCCCTTCTCCCCATCATTGACAGTGTCAACAACTCTAGCCGTCAGTCCCGCGCACTTTCCATGGGCGAGCCCATCGCAAAGCCAGCAAGAGACAAAACGTTCGGATTCGCTTTTTACCTGACAGTTTTTGAAAATGCAAGTCATTTTTTATAGAAAGGTGAAAATAGACTAGTATAAGAATATAGAAATGGTAAAGATATGTTTGTAAATTACAAAGAAAAAACAGTTGAAATAGCACTGAGAATGAGAAAGGTTATATATAAAGCAACTCTGAAAGTTTGGGAGCTTAGCGGTAGCTAGCAGTTTTAGAGTCACTGTCACTTGACACTTAAAAAGCGACGCAAACAGCTGCGAAGACAGTAAATTGCGAGAAAAACAAAAAGTGTGCGCACAAAAACAATGCAAGGTGAAAAGGTGCCAATCAAAATTGCAACAAAAACACAAATGCACAATGACTCGGCAACACAAAATGAATAATAAATTGATTAAAAACTTTAAAAATTCACAAAACTTAACTTTTCAAAGCAAACCAATTGTATTAAAATGAACTCTAGGTTTTCGCACTTATTTTGTCACAAACTAGTATTAACAATTTAGATATTATAATTTAAAACTCGCAAAAGCACACAGCAAAATAAAATGCAACTTCACAGCTCTAACGGAGAGCTGATGCTTTTCGTACTTTTATAGTGGCCCTTCGTCAGGTTTGGAGGTGGCGTTAGTCTAATTACCAGTCTAACATTTGGCGCGCAAGGGCCAAAAAACTTTTGATCAGCGCCCAAAGCTCGATACCTGTGGTTGTCAGTTGGTATAAGTCGTAAAGGGAAACACCATCCACTTTGGCTACAGTTTGGAGGCTATCCAAAGTCTCCTCGGTTCAAGGGCGTCATGAAACTCCGGTTCTAATGCAACCACATATTCGGATCAAAAACTTTTCCGGATTGGAAACCACAGCTACTACAAGCTCCCAAAAGGCCTCCAAATGAGCAGGCAGATTCCAGGGTAGCAGTCTCTTAACATCTCTTAGACCCCTTTGCGCATACACCCTTGAAGTATCCACCTACTTGAGTTCGACGGCCAAGATGATGTGAGCACACCAAAACAAACCCTCGCATTATCGACACACCATTGGTCATAGGTGTCCTTCATCCCTAAAAATTCAACGTATACGGATCAATTCCACTAGTGGAGTCTAGTACGCGCTGCCATCAAAGCCACTATCTCATTATTTCAACCCGCTACCCCTTCCCTAATGTTTGAATATTCGGGTATCTACATAAAATATGAGCATTCCCTACATGCACAACCTGTCCGTCCCACACGGACTACTTAGTGCAGAACACATTGAGAGGAGCAAAACCGTCTTTGTATACAAGGCCGCACTCTGCTAATCTGAAGTTCAGTGCACAATATTCCGAGTCTGCTTGTCACGTAACCTTCCATTTGAACTAGATTCCTATCGTCCTGCAGCTTCCCACCTTAACAATATCTTATCTGTTGTTTACTCTACGTATACTCTCTTCACCTCTTTGTCGCAGTTACATTCTGCAGAACACTGCATGCCCCTCCCTTCTCAATCTGAAGCCACATTACGTTGTATTACCACAAGCGGCAAATGTTCATGACATCCATGAAACAGTACTCTATGGACACTTGAACACTCATGAATATTGAGTCTGGATTCGTCCTAACCGTGCGGTACTCATGAGTTCATCGACGTCGAGGGTCAGTCTTTCACATAATACCTGGTCACAACCTAATTTCAGATACTGAGCAATAAATAGCACAGTCATTGTGGCTGGGTTGTGGGATCGTTTGTCTTTAATTGAGCAGTATTACACGAATTTGGGCAGTAATCCCGCTCCGCTTATAGTCACTACCTCGATAGCTCGTCGGAGTGATTTCTGTGAACCTCTCGAGCTACGGTCTCTGGATTTTAGTCGCTTTTCACCGTGAACATGCCTCCCGCACGCAACACCGCATACTATCCCCGTAGTGGGGTGACTGTAGTTGTGTTGGTAGAACATAAATTCAATGATGAGAAATGGGTATCGGTGTTAACATCTCTTTTGCTATTTAGCAAATGTACCCTCCTCCGCTGAAAAATGTTCTGTATGTGAGCTCACCAGGCCGCCATCATAATTGCCACAGGCATTGCGCCGATCTTTGAACCATTCGCATCAGCCGTAGCTCTGTAGAAGTTTCGATCCCTGCGACTCACATTATTCCGGCAGGCTTCTTTTGTGGTGTAAAAGCTTTGTAAATGTAGGCGTAAATTTGGATAGTAGTATGCTGTATGCCGAATATTGATTGTTATAAATTGAAGAGCTTATCGTTTAATGATGCGTTATTTATGATTAATCGATTTCTTATCGACAAGATATCGCTAGGGACAAGAAGCTATATAGATTTTTTATAGAAGTGTTACCAATTTGGTTTATTGGAGCGTATGCATTCTTTTCGAATATACACTTATACCGGGGCGTAGACGATTTATCGAATTTTTATCAAAGTACAATAAAGTTGTTATTGATATGAAATACAACTATCGTTGAACTCATTGTTATATCAAGAGTTTTAAGTTAATTTATGGAACTATGGTAAAGCTAGTCAGTAAGGTCTTTGTCATTGACTTAATAATAGATGAATAAATATGAATGTGAATGGAATGCCATGGTAAGCAGACGCGTTATCGATGAGTTTTCGTTTTGTTATTGAAAAATATCGCTTTGTTAGCGATAAGTTAATCGATGTCGTTTCGGTGTTATCACTCGACATATTATCAGGTGTGTTATCGACATTTAAATTCTGTGTCCATCGAAGTGTACCGGTTTATTACCGATGAGTTATCGTATTGTAATTTGAATTATCATGGGTTTCTAATCCAAAACGTATTGGTTGTTATCGAATGTAATCGTTTTATTAACGATAGCACCGTTATGTATTTATAAGTAGCTGATTGATTTGTAACAAACAGATACCGATAGCACTTCAACAAAGACACCTAACTGATCCTTAAGGGTCCAGACAACATTTCGCAAAGAATATGTACAAATCCCGAAGATGACCAATAAACTAATGCCGGACTATTTCGTGAGCTCGAACTATGGTCTCAATGAGTAGGAGGATGAGCCACGTGGAAATCAGTAGCTATCATTGCAAATTTAAAAACAACCAGATAATTTTTGTTTATATAAAACTAATCATATTTTATAAATTTATATTCTTTTCTTTCAGGTATGTCATTGAATCAAATAAAGGACAAAATTATTATTAAAACCATAAGCACAGAAAAATTGTTGATTCCTCTGCTCAATTAAGTATGTACAGAAAGAATAATATATATCTAACTATTTCTAATAAAATCTTTATCTTGTATACATAAATTTTCAAATTTAAAAAATTTTATCAAAATCGATTTCTCAGCAAATATCTTTTCGTAAAATTGTAATATTGTGCAATAATTCGAGTTTAAGCGCAACAAATAAAGAGATGGAAAAAGTAAATTCAATCAGTGGAACAAGCACTACAAATTCACTTACGAAGTCATATGTATGTATTAGATGGAAAATTGCAATTTCAGTGGAAAATATTTTGAGAAATATATGTATGTCTGCTGGTGTAAAAACGGATACACATTTGCAAAAATGGATAGGATGCATGACATACTTCATACAGTGAAGTTGTTATATGCCCCCACACACGGGTAAATGTATATTTTGCATACATGCGCAATGATTTAAGATTAGATTGCATTATTGCTAAATCCAATGCGTAAATATCTTTTTTTTATATTTATATTTATTTGTTATGTTGTTGGCACAGTGATGCACAGTGCTCGTGTACGGTAGTGTGAGACACAGAAGGTAATAAACTCAATCAGAGTGTCTTTTTGCGGTGTCATCTGGAGAGAAACGGAAAACTATTTGCGTGCCCATGCGAGGCGCGCGATTGATGGCTCTTTCCCTTCGGAAAAAAATATTACCCTCATGTTAGCACTCTTAAATTCTAACGTTTTAGCCGAAAAAACCTGGCGTTCTGAAAAAAGGCTGGATCGCAGGGCGCCATTACTTACAGTACGGAAGGCTAAATGCGGGTGTGTAACCGAACACTACATACTCAGTTGAGAGCTATGGAGACAAAATAAGGAAAATCACCAGGTAGGCAAAATGAACCTAGGGTATCCCTGTGGTTGTATGACACGGGTATCAAATGAAAGGTATTAACGAGTATTTAAGAGGAATGGGCTTAGTATCTATGGCGTGGAACCGCCTTTCGAGATATCGCATAAAGGTGGACCAGGGGTGACTCTAGAATGTGTTTGTACGATATGGTATAAATTAAAGGTATTAATGAGGTTTTAAAAGGACCGTGGTGGTAGTTGTATATGTGAAGGCGTTTTCCAGATATCGACCCAAATGGGACCAGGGTGACCCCAGAACATCATCTGTCGGGTACCGCTAATTTACTTATATAGTAATACTACGAACAGTATCCTTCCACGATTCCAAGTGCTTTCGATTTCGCCCTGCAAAACTTTTTAATTTTCTTCTACTTAATATGGTAGGTGTCACACCCATTTTACCAAGTTTTTTTATTTTATATTTTGCGTCAATAGACCACTACAACTACCATGTTTCATCCTTTTTTCGTATTTGGTATATAATTATGGCATTTTTTTCATTTTTGGTAATTTCGATACCGAAAAAGTGGGCGTGGTCCATAGTCGGATTTCGGCCATTTTTTGACACCAATACAAAGTGGTTCAGATAAGTACGTGAACTGAGTTTAGTAAAGATATATCGATTTGTGCTCAGGTTATCGTGTAACGGCCGAGCGGAAGGACAGACGGTCGACTGTGTATAAAACTGGGCGTGGCTTCAACCGATTTCGCCCTTTTTCACAGAAACAGTTATCGTCCTAGAATCTAAGCCCTCTACCAAATTCCACAAGGATTGGTAAATTTTTGTTCGACTTATGGCATTAAAAGTATCCTAAACAAATTAAATGAAAAAGGGGGGAGCCACGCCCATTTTGAAATTTTCTTTTATTTTTGTATTTTGTTGCACCATATCATTACTGGAGTTGAATGTTGACATAATTTACTTATATACTGTAAAAATATTAACTTTTCTTTTAAAATTTGACTTATTTTTTGTAGTGGGCGTGGTCTTTCTCCATTTTGCTAATTTTTATTAAGCATAGATATAGTAATAAGAGTAACGTTCCTGCCAAATTTCATCGTGATATCTTCAACGACTGCCAAATTACAGGTTCCAAAACTTCTAAATTACCTCTTTTAAAAGTGGGCGCGGTTGCCACGCCATTGTCCAAAATTTTACTAGTTTTCTATTCTGTGTCATAAGATCAACTAACCTACCAAGTTTCATCACGCTTAATCTGTATTTGGTAATGAATTATCGCACTTTACCGATTTTTCGAAATTTTCGATATCGAAAAAGTGGGCGTGGTTATAGTCCGATATCGTTCATTTTAAATAGCGATCTGAGATGAGTGCCAAATTTCATCAAGATACCTCAAAATTTACTCAAGTTATCGTGTTAACGGGTATACGGACGGACGGACGGGCGGACGATCTCGATTCCTTTATACCTGTACAACCAACCGTTATCCAATCAAAGTTAATATACTCTGTGAGCTCTGCTCAACTGAGTATAAAAAAACGCCATAAGATTCAGTTTAAGCAAGCAGTGAATCAGTTATCGCTTCTTACTCAAGTAACAAGCAGTAAAAAAAACTGTACCAAATTTCAAGAAAATCGCACTAGAAATAAAGAGTATTGAAATTAGTCGGTTCTTGGTCCACTTCCCGCAAAAAAAAACTTCACTGAAATACTATCAGGGATGCTACAACCAGAACAGCTTCTGCGGAAACCACGCGATAAACTGAACAAATTTTAAAGCTTCTCTGCGTTGTAAAAAAGTGATATGATATGAAAAATGAAGATAGAAAAAAAACCGTGATAAAAGAATCGACACACATCACCTCTTCGTCGATTTTAAAGCCGCCTTCGACAGCACGAAAAGGATCTGCCTATAAGCCGCTATGTCTGAATTTGGTTTCCCCGCAAAACTTATACGGCAGTACAAAGTGACGTTGAGCAACACCATCAGCTCAGTGAGAATTGGTTAGGACCTCCCCGCGCCGTTCGAAATTAAACGAAGTTTCAGACATGGTGACCCCTTATCGTGCGATTTCTTAAATTTGATGCTGGATAAAATTATACTAGCCGCAGAACTTAACCGCTCTGGAACAATCTTTTATAAAATCGTGCAGTTACTGGCATATGATGATGGCATTGATATCATCGGCCTGAACACTCGCGGCGTAAGTTCTGCTTACTCCGAACTGGAAAAAGAAGCGGTAAAGATGGGTTTCATTGTGAAAGAGGGCAAAACGAAGTACCTGCTATGATCGAGCAAACAGGCAGGCAGCCATAATTTGGAAATAGTAAAAGATTTCGTTTATTTGGGAACCAGCATTAACACAAATAACAACAACAGCTCGTAAATCCAGCGAAAAATCTCTCTTGCCAATAAACATAATATAGTCCAGCGAATTAAAATGCAGCGGCTACGCTGGCTAAGCCATGTTATGCGAATGAGAGATTCCGCTCCGGCTTAGAAAGTATTTTTATCAGAACCCAGCTATTGTGGCAGAGGAAGAGGGTGGCCCCCACTCCGCTGGAAGGACCAGGTCGAAAATTCCCTTGGTGTCAGTTAGCAGAGCGAAGTAGCAACTGGAACACCCTTGTTGGACGGCCATAACCGTTTAAACGGTTAAGCCCCAATTAAGTAAATAGTGATAGCGGTGGAGTATTTCATCGCAACCACCTAAATTTCTGTCCAATTCAAACATTTAGGATCCGGGGCTGATGCTTTAAAACTTCCATATTAGGGGCTGTAAACCATTTTTTTTTCATTAGCCCAGGAAAGCGAACTAGCTATCTAGACTTAACCCCAATTACTACGTTGAGCTGCGTTTTTCTATGTATTGCTCTTCAACCGTCTTATAAAAGATAGTTTGGATGAGACTCTTCCACATGTTGTATGTCATTATAAGTGATCCATTTATTTGTACTACGCATAAACTGGTATAATTTTAAACGGTACCAGCTCGCTCATGGTTTAGAGCTACATCAGCCACTGCGTTTGCGAAAGCAATAGGTAACGTGTTTTTTGACATGACCAAGCCAAGAAGATTGTCGTGAGTGATCTAGGGGAGGCCTGACACTGAAGCCATTTCTGCTCTGTCCTCTTTGTTAACTTTTCTGTTACACTGACTCCCTTACACATTAGATAGCGGTCTCTCGGGAAGTCCGTCTAAATATAAAGCAAATATTCAGAGAGCATTCCATTAAGCACATGGGCCTTTCTTGGCTTAAGGTTACGGAGGTCTATTTTAAGCTCTATGTCTCGGGTAACGTGATTATGCTTTTTTAGTGCTTAGATGAGCGCGCGCGCGATATTTTTCATTTCGTCCTCAAACATTGCTTACGAGACAATACTAATACACACAGCTGTACTGTAAGATACTTCAACATTGTGCAACACTGTGTTGGAACATCAAGATAACAAACAGAATTGCAAAAGATGCATGCGTTATGAAAACATCTAGACAACCGTTTACCTCAGTCAAGTACAAGTCGATACGCAGAATGCATACA
>JARSSU010031984.1:0-31250 GCA_029619165.1 Eurosta solidaginis | reverse complement strand
ATTCCCCCCCCTCTCCCCCCGTTTCCTTTTTTTTTTCTTTTTCTTCCCCCCCCCCCCCCCCTTTTCTTTCTTCTTTTCTAGATCCTATTTCTTTCAGCAGTCGATGCTCTGCCAACCTCAGTAAATCTAAATCAACACAAACTACAACAATAATTAATTAAAACCAACCAGGCACAACTAAAATAGAATAAACGATCGACAGGGGAAAAAAAAAAAATATTTAAACAAGTCGTGGACGATTACATAATTTTTTTTCTTCTTTTTTAAACAACAATTAATGACAAACTAATTCAAAACTTATAAAAAACCATTTATACTAGTTTTTGTTGTTTCATATCTTACTTAAAATAAATGTTTTACTTGTGTAACCTATTTCCACTGACTCGTTTGCTCATTAACCCAGCGGTTGAAGCAATTCAGTCGTCAGACAGTTTTGTTTAAAAAGCAGAAGTTCGCGGAATTTGCGCTGTGAAAATTAGTCAATGTTGTTGCAATTATTTGTGGGGTTTGTTGCATCAAGTATGTTTGTTAGTATGGTTTAGTATAGAGTGTTTGCTTGTTTGCAGCTTGGATCAAATGTATTGGATTCGAACGTCTCCTTCAGGAATGATAGAGTTTGATGTTTATTTGTTACTTGACAGCATAGACTCATTGTTACTAGGTATACGGGCGGAATTCAAGCCATAGAAGGTAGAGAAAAAACATACAAAAACACAACACAAAACACACACACTATGCATTTGATAGCTGACATTTCTTCCTTAGATATGCAAATGTTTTTTAACATTTCATAACAAAACAAATGCTAAAATGTGTGCCAATAAAATGTATCTATCATGAATGTGTTAAAATGAAGAGGACGTCATAACAAGGATGAGGAGGAGAGAAACTTAAAACTGTTTGTAAATTGCCAATACTATATTAAATAACACACATAACTATTTTTATACTCAGTTCTTGCAGCAGTAGCTCACCAAGAGTATATTAACTTGATTGTCTGTATACGGTTAGGTTTGTACAGTGCATGTAAAGGAATCTAGATTAGCACTATAGAATTCCATATAATCAAAATCATTAGTATCGATCAAAAAAATTACGATTTGAGCCTGTTCCGTCCGTCCGTTTTTTCCGTCCGTCCGTCCGCCCGTTAACACGTAGTAACTTGTAGGTTAAATATTTGAGATATCTTTATGAAAATGGTATGTAGGTTTCCTGGGCATCTCATATCATAGAGCGCATATGTATTTTTAAAATGAACGATATCGTAATATGAACACCCCACGCCCACTTTTTTCGATATCGAGAATATTTCGGAAAAATCAGAAAAGTGCGATAATTCAGTACCAACTACGATTATACAAGCGATTGAAAACTTGGGCGTGCTTAGAGGAGTTGATACTTATTGACCCAGACTAGTAAATTAGTAAAATTTAGTGACAATGGGCGCGGGGGGGGGGACACCTTTTCCTCTTCGATCCACTTTTTTTAAAAGAATGTTAATTTAGAAGTTTTGCAAGCTGTTTAATTTTGGCAGTAGTTCGAAGATATCATGATGAAATTTGGGGAAGGAACGTATCTTTATTACTATATGCTTATCTCCAAATAAAAACTAGCAAAACTCGGAGAACGACCAGGCCCTACTTTTTATAAAAATTTTTTTTTGGTAAAGTCACAAATTTTAAAAGAAAAGTTAATAGCTTACAGTGTATATAAATGTGGTAAATTATGTTCAACATTTTTATTTCAAACCCAGTAATGATATGGTGCCCTAAAATACAAAAATCAAAAAGAAAATCAAAATGGGCGTGGCTCAGCCCTTTCTAATTTAATTTGGTCTAGGAAACTTTTAATGTCCACATTAAGTTGGAGCACAAAAATTTACAACACATTGTGATAATTTCGTAAGATGGCTTAGATTCTTGGATCAATAACTGTTTTTTGTGAAATAAGGGGCACGAAATCGGTTTGAAGCCACGCCCAGTTTTATATACAGTCCTGTACGTCGTCCTTCCGCTCGGTCCTATTTAACCACGATAACTTGAGCGCAAAAAATCGATATTACTTTACTAAACACCTCCTTTAGTTGGTTTACGTACTTATCTGAACTCACTTTATATTGGTGTAAAAAATGGCCGAAAATCGACTATTCAGCAGTCCCACCTTTTGTTTTCGATATCGGAAAAATAATATTACGAAAAATGAAAAAAATAAAAAAAGCCAATTATATACCAAATTTTTTTTTCTAACTTTTTATGAAAAAAAAGGGATGAAACATCGGTAAATTGGATGGTTCTATTGGATGCAAAATATAATTTAGATAAACTTTGTAAAATGGGTGTTGGACACTACCAAGATATTTAAGTAGAAGAAAAATGAAAAAGTTGCATGGGCCCTCGATCGTCTAATCAAAAGCACCACCCTACTTCATTTTAAAACATACTCATTAATAACGCTTTAATTTAATACCCATAACGTACAAAACACAGCTACAGAGTCACCCTGGTCCACTTTTATTGGCAAATATCTCGGAAAAGGTCACGTCACCTATCGAAACTAAAGCCCACCTACCTTTTAAATAATCCATTATTAAACACTTTCGTTTGGTAACCCAATAATCTACATACAAACAAATTCTAGAGTCACCCCTGGCCACCGTTTTATTGGGCAGTATTCCTTTCGAAAAGGCGTCCACCTATAGATACGAAGGTCATACACGCCCCTTTTAATAATACTCATTAACCCTTTCGTTGCATACCCGATATTGTACAAACAAAGTATAGAGCACCCCATGGATATTTACCTTCAGCAGGCTCTGGTTGATATCTCGATAAAGGCGCTCCACACCATAGAACAAACAAACAAAAACTAAGGCCCCCTTTAACTCCCTTTTAATAATACTCATTAACACCTTTCGTTTGATACCCGAGATCGTACAAAACAAATTCTAGCTAGTCACCCCTGGTCCACGTTTATGGCGATATCACAGGAAAAGGCCGTCCACACTATAGAACTAAGAGCCTCCCTTCACGTTTTGAGAATACACTTATCAACACCTTCGTTTGATACCCATAATGTACAAACGGCATTCTAGAGTCAAGCTTGCGTCCACCTTTTATACGACATCCCAAAAAGTGCCGTGCACCTATAGAACTATAGGCCCACTCCCTTTTCTTAAAAATACTCATTCAACACCTTTTCTTTGATACCCATATGTACAAACAAATCCAGAGTCACCCCAGGATTTCCTGCCACCTTTATGGCGACTATCCCTAAATGTGCGTCACCCCTATAGAAAGCTCTTGATGTGCAATATGTTATATATGTTGTCGTACGTATCTATCGATATTTCGATTTCAATTAGAGGTCATCTTCCGGACATTGTTGGACCTTTGTACAGGTCGATGGGAAACTTAGGGTACACTCAGTATATCATCAAGGCGTGTATGCCATACTAGGCATCAATTCCGTGCACATTTTTGCTATCTTGTTCTCGTCATCAATGATCTTATGGTATTAACATTTTTGAAATATAGTTTGATATTTGTGTATTATCAAGTTAATCGACTATATACACTCTAAACCGAAAATCGTAAATTTACGACTAAAATGGTAGGCAACACTTAAACTGACTATATTATGTGTAATATACACATCTTTATTTTACAAATTTCTGATGAATTTATTACTGCAAACATGATGCGTAATACTTTAGACAAAATAGGCCCTAAATATTGTACTCACCAGTGCTTTTATATGTACACCCTAACGAGTCGTGATTTAAACACTAGGTCCAAATTTTTGTAAATAAAAGAGCCAGATATTTATTTTTAATTTAATAGTTAACTTCAATATTTATTTATTCCACATTTAGCTTATGCATTAAGATATTTTTTAATAGAAGAAAACTAAATTACAAAGTAATATTAATTCATGTAAATTTCATAAATAATGATTTATTAATTAAATAATTATTAAATAATAATTAATTAATATATTAATAATACATCAAAATCTGATGGGGTTGGGTTCAATGCGTATCGTGTTTGTATATGAAATTATCACTAAGACAAAACTACAATAAAACTTAAATTTTCAATTAATGCATTAATTCATAAATTTTTTAATATGTATATATTTCTTGAATTTTTAAGATATTTTTTTAATTTAATTACAGTTGCATCGATTTTTCATAAGCGTAATTATTTTTCCTATATTATTAATGTGTCCCACGTGTGGGACGCGTTAAAATTTGAAAATATAACGCATCAAAAAATCACCGTTTAGCGAAATATTTTGGGATATTCTATATTGAATATATAATAATAGCAAAGTAGCTAAAAACTAAGTCAAGTAAATCTCCAGTTTGTATCTTTTAAAGGTAATTTTCCTTTTCATATATGATATGTTTTGAGGTACATCTTCTGGATATGTATCTAGAAAATAATGAATGAATAAAAAATTAGATATAAAATTAAAATTAAAATAACAAAAATCTAGTAATGCAAAATTATAAAAATATTATGTTATATTTTCCCTGAAATAAATAACTTAATGAACGGAAACAAATAAACATTTGAATGAATTTTAAGGATTTCTGGTTAGCGCCCTGGAAAGTTTAAAACTGTACCGTTCGTTCTAACATATATATAATATTCTAAAACATTTATTCACCTATAAAAAACTACAGCAGCGTTGCTCTTTTATTTCTGTCTTCATATACTTCTTCAATTGTCGTCCCAAACTGAAATAATGTATAAATAATAGAAAGTTACTAAAGAGTTCGAAAAGTGAAAGTGATATAAATAATAAAAATTTTTTAAAGCTATTAACGCGGGTAGAAAGACACTAGGACTATTTGGCTAAACTCCTGGCAAGTAAGCGTAGTTACACGATAGTTCATTATTTTTCGCCCATATCTTTTCCAGCGAATAGTCATTCTCTTGGCTGATGTTCCGGAAAAAAAGTGATCGAATGAGGACACATTACTAAATGGTGTCAAACAGAAATGACTGGACAATTGACGTTTTTCGCTATAAGCAAAATGCTTAAAATATGTGAGTCTACTTCATGTATGCTTATAGCGAAAAAACAGTCGCAAGATAGCCATCGAGCAATTGAGTTTGTGGTACACATTGGAGACACCTCAATTACGGCGTCTTTAGCAGAATGCTGACAACGTGACTGTGTATTGACATCTATTTAAAGCTTATCGCTTATATATACTTTTCATATATTTTATAACTATTCGCCTGAGTTCATAGGATATTTAATCTGATTAACTTTTTCCTCACGGACGACAAACACGTACGATTTCACGCCACTAAATGAAAATCTTACAGTTACTGGAGCAAAATACGATAATAAGCTGACCGAAATTTGCACATTGTGTGTGGAATTATAGGCATGTATACTTGCACAATTCTGCGTAAAACTACGCTACTTTTCGGGTGTAATCAAAATATTACACGTTTTTTTTATAGCAAAATATCCATTTTTCACTTTTTACGTACAAAAAATGGGCATTTTTACACAAAAAAATTATTTACAACAGGAATTACCCCACAGTTCAATCTTAATTCATACAATAAGTTTAGAGTGTACAAATGTAATGTATTTTATAATCAATCTAGTATTAAATGTTGTCATAATGAAACTAGGAAATTTATACAGTTATCATTTGGATACATTTAAGGGCGAACGAAATATTTTCCATGGGCAAATCAATAGTCAAGATACAAAATTGATACTTTAATTATACTTTTATAATATTATCGTTGCATTGATATACACGAAAATGATACCGTTTATAGTTTCATTTGTGCAGATCGTGTATAAAATGATAGTGGATACTGAGTGTAGAAACAAGTAAATGTGTCTAAGTTCGAGGTGTAACCGAACATTATATACTCAGCGTGAGCTTCAATTGTACATTTCATTTCAGATAAATTACTTTTCTACATAACACGCACCGCCCGTTTAAAAAAAAATGTCTCCCCATTTCCTCTTCAGTAAAACTTGATAAGTGAAATATCATTGATTCAAAACTATTTCTTGCTAAGTTATAGCTTATTATTCTAGTCTCGACCCTTTTAAAATTTATTTTATATCTAAGTTGCCAGTGGTCTTTAACTGATCCCGTCCATTTTTACTAGAAAATTTTCTGACTATAAGGAAAATGTGTGTACACAATTTTATTACGATATGTTAATTTTCTTCGACTTATGGCTCCCGAAACATAGAAAATTGCTTAGTCATAAAAGGGGAGGTGCCACGCCCATTTTTTAAATTTGAAATTTTTCCTATTTATTGTTATAAATCCACTTGGGAAATGAAATACCATTGATATAAAGCTCTTTTTGACAAGATATAACTTATTTTGTTCGCCCACGACCCTTTTAAAAATCTTTTATATAAAAGTGGGCGATGGTCCTTAACCGATTTCGTTAATTTTTCTTCAAGCATTCCTTATAGTAAAGGCAACCTCTCTGCCGAGTTTGTTACGATAAGGTTTAACGATTTTTGATTTATGATTATAATATTTGTAAAATTGATTTTATCACAAGTGGGCGGTGCCACGCCCATTTTGAACAATTTTTTCAAATTTTTATCAAGAGTCTCAATATCAGTCCACATGTCAAATTTCAACACTTCTGAGTGTATTATTTACTAAATATCAGGTTTTTTGTGTTTTCCAAAATTTTATGTATATAAAAAGTGGGCGTGGTTATCATCCGATTTCACTCATTTTCAATACCAATCTATTATGGGTCCAGATAAGCCAGTGTACCAAATTTGGTGAAGATATCTCAATATTTACTCAAGCTATCGTGCTAAAGGCGGACGGACATGGCACAATCGAATTTTTTTTCGATACTAATGATTTTGATATATGGAAGTCTATATCTATCTCGAATCCTTTATACCTGTACAACCAACCGTTATCCAGTCAAAGTTAATATACTCTGTGTGCAAAGCACGCTGAGTATAAAAAAGAACATGAAAGAAAGAGCGATATATTGGAAAAGCGAGCAAAGTACTTTGCATGAAATATTAAGAAAAGGGGCTAGAAAGTGAATTCCGAAAGCCGCAATGACTGACTGACAAATAAATATATTTTGTGGTGCATGTCTTACATACAAATATCTTCACATATATATTCGTGCGTTGTTGGTGTTAAGAAGAGATTGCTTAGCTTTCAGAGGATGTTATGGCATTGGCTTACACGGCCTTCAGTCTCACTTCTTTCGTTGTAATTCATAATAACATGCTACTTATATGTTAGTGTTATGTTACTTGGGTTTGTCTTTAAGTTTACTTCCACTACGGGTACATAAACTTTATAGGACAGGGGATGCAATTGCGTCATTGCATTCCTCACCATTGATCGAGGTCGACTCTACCGCACAAGTAAATAAACAAAAGATGTAATGAAAATCCCAGGTATTTCAAACCCATTAAAGTTTCGAAGTTTGTATTAAAAGAT
Source organism: Eurosta solidaginis (assembly GCA_029619165.1). Lineage (NCBI taxonomy): Eukaryota > Metazoa > Arthropoda > Insecta > Diptera > Tephritidae > Eurosta > Eurosta solidaginis. Next base: position 23,767 of record JARSSU010031984.1, on the reverse strand, counting down.
TTTGGAAGTCTTCTGAATGACCACATTCCAAGTAGGTTGGATACTCCTGGGCTACCAACAGCCCTACATACCTTTGTCAGTAGTCGACAAACAGAGAACATCGTGAACTGGATACGGTTGGCTCTGCGGTCCTGAATGATTAGAGAGAGGAGCAGTTCAAGGTTGTCATATGAGTGTCATTTACATTGAGAAGGTAGCCAGACATATATGTACATACACTCTTAACAGACGTCAAACTCGTGCTAGTGACTGATTGGTAGGACGTTTAAAACCTCTGAATGGGATAATCTTTTCGTAGCTGCACTTTCAGGCCGGCTAATTTATCCTACCATATGGAGTATGACTTTCGTAGAAGGAGATCGAGGTAAACTGAAGGGTTAAAAATATCACGCCTTTAGGCTTCGTATGTGATATACAATGTCCTACCAATCGCACACTTTATCAAGTAAATGGTAATTCAAGCTCCCCCTAAACTTTATGAGTGGGGCCTTTGCAAAGATCATATATCAGTAGGAAAGGGAGTCTTTGCAACACTACCCGCCATATCCAAATCTATGTGTCTTTCAGACTCCGCAAAGATTTCGCTGTCCAGAAAACAAATGTTACGGCAAAAAGGTAGTCTTATCGGCACCTGCCAATGAAGGCAGAGATAGAGTGCGGGCCCCACTTCGCCGAAAGTATCAGGTCGAGCACGATTTGAATTCAATTGGCGTTGCTAAATGCCGTTAGTTTGTACATCGACGAAGGGACTGTCGCGCCTTTTTGTGCGGCCACAACTGTTTTAAACGGTTACGTGCCAACAAAGTAAGAAAGTATATAACAAATTACTGGATACAAATATTGCCGATAACACGATAGCCATCTTATCGAGATGAGTCTTCGGGCAATGAAAGACGCGGACCATTGAACTGGCTATTTGCAATAGCGTTTCCTATATATGGGTGTCATGGCATTGTACCAGATAAAGCAATGAGCTGGTCGATACGGCAAAGATGGCTCTTGATCCAGCGGCGGGAGAAAAAGCGCCCCTCGAATTCACTAAGGGTACCATCTTCTAGCACTGGCATGGCACTAGAACTGCAATGATAAGGATTTTCACCAGTTCTTAAGATGAATAAGGAGGTAATATTCGGAAAAGTTTCGGTATTTATGCGACATGTCCCAGCTGAAATCTTCAAATACTGCACAATCAAGGCAGCGTGCTGTTTTCGAGAGCGGAAGATTTAGTGCTTTTACCAGAGTATCGGACAATAGGATTGTTGCAGCAATTAAGGCACGGAGGAACAATAGAATTTATAAGCTAGTTGGAATGTCCTGGACTTTGCATCACAAAATTTCGGAGGACCTTCTTAAGTTCTTTTGCCTCATAAAAATTTTTATTTCAAACCACTTTTTGGCAAGCTGAAGGATTTTCATTCTGTGAGCTAGTAACTGCTCTAAAACTTAATCAGGTTATAGTTTAGTTCCATTCATGCCACGCTGTACTCTTGCAGTTGTGTCCAATCCTAAGCAATAGCTTCCGTAGGCCCCCTGGCATTGCTTACTTATTTGCGAGATTGAAGCAAATTTGCCTCAACGCTCACTTATTGCAACATTTTGAAGTTAGAACTCATCGAACTCTTTGGCAAATCGTTAGCATGCAACGGACCACATAAGCCGGCGTATGTAAGTATGTGTGTATGTAAGTAGATATGTATATTCACTTATTTTCAAGGATGTTTTGTAGTTGGAATTTCGTTTGCCACATACGCAAGTAGCACTACATCATCTTCCATACATTTTACACTCTGCTTAGTTGCTTAATGTAGTTGTTATTATTGTTGTTATTGCAAATCTTGCCTGTAATTCTGCGGCACTGGTTCAAGTTGCTACTTGAATGATTGATGGCAAATTTATTTTGAAATATGTGCGCAAGCGCTATTCGTCTTCAATTACATGCGAATGAACAGACAGGTTGTGGATGATCTCCACCTAGTGAAGAGAAGGTATAGAAGGAGCTAGAAGTGTTCGTAACCGCTATCAACTTTATTATACCTCTGTATTTAAGTATGAATATATGTGTAGTACTATTTGCGCCTTTAACGTGAAGTGTGCATCCATGTGTACGGTGCCAACTGCAAGTAAAACGAAACCATATCAGATCATAGCCGTTGATAAATCTGTTTAGCTCGCACAGATATGGCCCTCCAATGACCGTTCAACAGCGTGTAGGATATATCGTACCTGTGTATACTTGTGAGTGCATAGCTGTTGAACTTTCGATGGACTTGTTAGTTGATCGGCCAACTAGCCAACTCAAGTCAAATACAATCACACGAACATACAAACATAAAGGGTTTATGCCTTGCTACTGGCTTTGAGTCGTTATAAAAGTTTGAGCAGTTGCTTGATTTTGCGCACTTCGTTCCTTTTATAACTAATCACTTCTGGTATAGCTCAAAGCTAGAGGAACTCAGACGTCGAGAGGCTGCCACAACAACAACTAGCAACACTACTCTCCCACTTGCTCTCCGAGAGCACAAGTCAATCGACGGAAGCAGGGGTAGTGGGAGCATATATCTTAAGACCTTCGTACCACTGGCCAGAAAAAATTGACTACCGGCGATCACATAAAAAGAACTATGATGAAGGATCCCTTCTATGCCATACAATGGGTTACAAATGGGGACCATATAGATAGAATTTTCCAAACCAAAGGTAAGTATTTGTTGTTATTCGCAAGTAAGATTGCGACACTGCAACATAACACTGTATAACGTAGCTTTACAATAATATAACCCCCTTGTACCTCTTTTCTCACTTACGCCTTAAACCCCCCGTAACGTCTTTCTTACTTGCCACTTAAACTATGCCTTTATAGCATAGCCAACAACCCACAGCTGATGGCCGGCGGCAGCAATACAGCCATCATATGGTAAATGGCCATATGCAACCAACATCTGATGGCAAGCCAGTGGTGTATTCCTCCTGCAACAAGACAATCACCACAATAGTGGTGTATTTCCCCAGCATTTTTGTGGCGCAAACCGTATAAAAGGAGTGAATTTGCATTTTGCAATTCAGTCCTCGCAGTCCTCGCAGGTCTCTCGCCCGTCCGATCCCGCTGACTACCGATCCGTCCTATACCATCGACGACTACCCCTACCGGACCAACCCGCCGCTGTAAAGCTAAAACCCGTTACCAGCATACCTCCCTTTCCGCCTTCGCCCTGATACGCGCTCCGTAGCCCACCGCCGCCGCCGACGCATCGTCGCCTATCTGTGCCGCCGCTGCTTCCATTCCGCCGGTGCTATGCCGACCGTTGTCCGCCATCCTACCGCCGTCCCGCCGCCGTGCTGATCCCGCCTACTGGTGGACCGTTGGCCGTCCGCTATCCTTCCGCCGCTCAGCCGACGTGCTGATCCCGCCGCTGCTTCCCATCACGCTGTTGCTACGAGGCCCGTGGGCCGCCCGATATCCTACCGCCGTTCAGCAGCCGTACCGCTCCCGCCACAGCTTCCATACCGCCGTTCCAATTTATCCGATACTACACCGCCGTCCAGCGGCCATGCTGATTCCGCCACTGGTACGACGACCGTTGGCCGTCCGCTATCCTACCGCCGTTCAGCCGCCGTGTTGATCCCTCGTTGCTACGACGCCCGTTGGCCGTCCGCTATCCTACCGCAGTTCAGCCGCCGTGCTGATCCCGCCACCGCTTCCATACCGACGTACCAATCCGTCCGCTACTACACCGTTGCTCAGCCGTCGTGCTGATCCCGCCAGTACTTCCATACCGCCGCACTAATCCGTCCGTTACCCTGTCACCGTTCAACCGCCCTACGATCACTCCTCTGCTACGACGACTGATGATGATAAGCTGATGATGATAAGCTAGATCGATTCCCAAGTAAGCGGGGGTTGGTGGTTGTCGATGAATAGGATCGGTGAATTGCCGAGGCACAGAAGTAAGCTGAGCGACTTCCAAGCAACCGCTGGTCTGTGGAATCGGCGATGCGCAGATGACGAATCAGCTGATCGATTTCCAACTAACCGTTGGTTGGTGAAAGCGATGTCCGGCGGGTCTGCCCTGTAGCTAACGGGGCAGTGGACACATCTGTGTATGGAAGAAGGAGGGGGTAGGAACTAGGTTCCTTCACGTCCAATCTCCGAACATTTCAAAAGTAGTGGGTGGCCGAAGTCGTCTATTGATCAAAAGTGGCAGGCCTCGCAAAGTCTTTGCGGCACAGACTTTACTTATCGTAGGTCTCGTCTTGGATCATTGATACATGATACAAACACTTTCTGCTTAAGTAGGTATAAAGTTTATTTGTAAACAGTTTGAGAAGTTTTTGCACTCGCTGTGTGAACATCACACGAATGAAATGCTTGCAAGTGATTACTTGAATTTTGTATGTACATTCTCATTCGCTTGCTGATTGCTGTTCCAGTGGAGGCGTATGTAGTAGTACTAACCATATTGATGGGGTGTGGCGATGCTACTGAAAGCGGCATTACAACACCAAAGATTAGAAAACACAATTTTCCTTCGTGGTAGAATCCCTTTCTATGAGTAGTTGGTAAACACTCAGCACCAAATGTATAACATTAGCTGTATTTCGTTGCTAACTATTACAATTAAAACACTAGCTAGCTTACCGAATTGCATGGAAAGCAACAATAAAAAGTAATCGAGTTGAGTTGGCTAAGCGGTTTCAGTTGAAACCGTTAAGGTAATTGTCGACCTGATTGATAGTGTTGTATAGTGTTGCATATTCAAAAATAGGGCACTATTGTGAACGAGCGAATGAAAATGAACATACGAATGTGCAGATAAACAAAAATAACAAAATAACAGCGTGGCGGCAGGGTGACATACATACAAACAAACACACGCATTTCATGTATTTTGTTTTTGTAATTCTCTGGTTGAGTGTCAAAAACATACTGCGCTAGAAGTAGAAATGTCATAGCAGCTAAAAAAAGTAACAATTAGCTGATAAACTTCCACCATCTGTATGGTTTTGCCATAATGAAACTGTTTAGCTAGTTGAAGCGTTTTTTTCATGCTCGCTTGCAAAAAAAAGCAACTATTATATTATATTTATGAGAAGTTTGTAATACCGTTAGCTAGCAAATATGAAATATCTTTAACAGTTGCAATGAATCCAAGCAATTTAAGTCATCCTGAAAAAATATTCACTCATTAATGAAATACTTACTTAAGGAATTATTAGAACCGGAGTCTCGAGTTGCTACGAAGTTTCTAGAGTACTCAATAAAAATCGTTAAAGTAATTTCATATAAACATTTCTGCGTTCAGCTCAAATCAAACAAGATTATTTGCTAGCCACCGGCATTGATAGAGAGCAAGCAAATAAACACTTATGTACATACACAAACACAAACCCAGAAAAGCAAGAACAAGATAGAATATCGTTTCATACGCATAGCTGCCCTTATGTGCAGCAATATTGGCGAGGAGGGGAAGAAAAGTCACAAACAGAGGCAAGTGGATAGTTCCAGACAAGTAGTTAACTCCTTTTAACTGCTCTAGTTCATATTCTTCTTCTTCTTATTTTGATGTTTTCCACATCGATGCCAGCTTGACACTAAATTCGTGCATCAATGTGGTTGTTAGCCTGATTTGGATGAGACATTTCGATCTACATATGTACGAGAAAATTGCAATAACAATTACAAGTACAACAGCAACTAGAATAGAATACCTTCAGCTTTGACTATGTCGATATTCAGCTGCAAGCTCCAGATGCAGCAGCAGAGCAATACGAATGTACATCAGCATGCCACACAGTGTTTGTGAAGTGTATATTTTGTGGCATTGGGGTGATGTTGTAGCTGTTGTATTTTTCCTCTTGCATATTAAAGCTTTGTTGTTGTTTATGCTTGGTTTTATATGTTCAAAATTTCTCAAACACAGAGTATAAAGAGAACATAGGATATATGAAAGGCGTTGAACGGGAAACAGATGGAGAGATAGAGAGAGTGAGAGTGAAAGGAAGAAGGAATGTGAAAGAGAGGTAGAGCGAGAGGTATAGTGAGAATGAGAGGGAGAAGGATAGATAGGTGGCAAGTGAGAGGAATGTGGATTAGAAGAAGGAAAGGGAGACGATGATAGGGTGAGGGAGAGAGGAAGGGGTGATGCAGAGTGAAAAGTAGTAGGAGGGGAGAGAAACAAGGAGAGGGAAAGCGAGATGAAGAGTGAAAATGAGTGGCAGGGAGGAAAGCAGAGGGACGTAGAAAGATAGAGGGAGAGATTTGAGGGGAGATAGGAATCGAGAGAGACAGAAGGAGAGATCTATAAGCAGAGGTAGAGTGAGTAAGATATTAGTGGAAACTTCACCTAGTGATAGCTTTCAGCCAACTATAAAGAAGGAGATGGAAACAGCAGCTTTCTGAACCACAACTATTTGATGCTGTATGTAATGATGCCACAATACGAAGGGAACATGTGGAAGACATGTTGCTTTTGATATCTAAGTCATTAAATAGAGCGAGAGATGTTGTCAATCCCAGAAGTCTCTAAAAAGTGAATCAGACACCTGTATAGTGGTGGAACGAAGAAATAGCGGAAGAGCTCAGATATTGCCACAAAGCACGATGAAGGGCACAGAGGACATGCTAATACGACATGATGAGCTACACAGTATTTACATAGCCAAAAGAACAGCGCTTATAAATGCTCTAGGACAGAGATATAGAGCGTGCTTCCAGGAGATAATGGATATTGCCGGGATTGATCCTTGGGGGTTTGCTTACGGAACGTTGATGGCCTAAATTGAACACAAAAATTTGTGCAATCTATATGCGGGATAACAATGAGAAGAATATTCGAATTTTCGAACACAAGTATTCTTAACCTATCTAAGCTAGGATCTCGAAGGTATGGAAATCCATTGAATAACAGAGCATGAGGACCTGAGTGAAACACAAAATGTAGCCGATCATAAGTCCCCAGGTCTCGATGTAATGCCAAATATAGCCCTTAAAGCAGCAATAAGGCCTTAAACATCGATATTTGCGGATCGCTTCAACACCTCCATCCAAGAAGGCTTTCTTCTCTACTCATGGAAATAGCAAAGACTTGTCTTTTGTTGGAATTTTGCAACATGCCCAACAAGCCATCCTCATACAGGTTACTTTGTATGTTGGATTCAATAAGAAACATCTTCAAACGTATTATTAATGAGAGTCTGCAGCACACCTTGGAAGGCCCCGATGGCTTGACAAATATTTACTTTTAATTCGAAAATCAAAATCCACGATAATTGCAACAAACAATGTCAATATAGCCCGTGAAGCCATAGCTAAAAGTCAGCGTAAACGGAAGCTCTGTGAACTCATTATTTTGGATATTAGAAATGCTTGTAACACTGCGAACTGGATGCAGATAATGATAGCGCTACGAAACTTTGGCACATCTGCTAACCAACGCAGAGTAATTGTTAGCTATTTGAGCGACAGGATAGTCCTCTTAAATACGGATGAGGGACTAAGTATTTCAGAGGGCCTTAATCAGGGATCCTTTCTAGCGACAACACGATGGAATGCGATGTATGAAGGTCTGCTACAAATTGACTTTCTCGGAGGAACGCAAATTGTCGGCTATGATGATGATGTTGTCGTCGCAGCAGTGGGAACGTATTTGGGTCTGCTCCAAGCATTATATTATGACGCCAGAGAACGATTAATAACTGACGAATATGAAGTTGGATGTTGCTAGCAATAAGCGTTAAGTGGTTTTGGTGAGCTCAATACGGACTGTGTTAGTTCTTACCATACAAGAAAATAAACTCAAAGCCTTATTTGAAATATTTAGTAGTAAGTTCTGACTCAAACTTACTTTTAAGTAGCTTCAGGGTAGTGGGAAAGAAGAATTAAAAAGTTGGTGGAGTCTAATATATAACGAATAATGCTCCTCTTACTCGGCCCAGGCGGATATACCCTCCAGCTATTGTAAAACGTAACCAGCTCGATAATATTTTTCGCAGCACCAGTGTGGCACGGTTCTAAACTGGCCCACCAAATGCTAATGAGTTGCAAGCGCTCATTGGACAGTGTCCGACGACGCAATCGTTGTTTTTTCGCGGATCTCAGTAGATCTGCTGTCAAATGAAATGACCGATCTGTATGAAACTGGAATCGTGCGACCATCTGAAGAAGCCAAAAAATAAACGCAAGGTCAAGACCAATAGTTAGGTGGCAAGAACCGAGGGAGAAATCAAGCAAAGGGCTCGAATTATAGCGGAATGGTATGAACGGAAGCATGGCGATCAGAACTACCAACTCACGTAGATATTGAGTGGGTATTTTAGTCTACTCGAATTTTATCCTTTCCCATTTGTTCTTGTTGCTGTATATTGCTGCTATTGCGCTTATGTGGTTGTTAAATGCTGGTTTTCATAGTTGTTGTTATTGTTGTTTTGCTAGTTATGACACACTTCAATTTTCAAGCTATTCGCAAATGTGTTTGTGTGTGTTTGTTGTTGCTCGCTTGACATGTTCCCATTTGTTGTTGGTTTTGTCTTTAAATGCGTACTACGTCTATCCTCTTACATATGTATGTGCATGGCTATAAGTGTCTGAACGATGTTGCACTACTTTGTACAAATAGTTAGATAATGCAACAGCAGCGGCAGCAAAAGCTGTAATATTACATCAATTACAACATGCAACATACGTTTGCTTTGCTATTACAAATACGTACATATCTATGTATGTGTGTGCGTTTTAAATGCCTGCCATGCTCTAATCAAATATGTTGTTATAATTCCTTGAATTCTAATAGAGTTTAAATTTCCACGAATTTCCTATAAATGTATTTGAGTGTGTGTCTGTGTGTATAATCGACATCGTTTTCAATAAATGAAGACTCCGCTTGGAGCATTCAATGCGCCAACATTTTGTAAAGCTTTTATGTAGTTACTTATTAATAGGAGTTCTAAAGACACATATTGAACGTCCTTTATTAACGTTTTCTTGCGTATATTTTTCCTATTGGCACTGCTTTAGTACGGACGCAAAAATACTTTCTTCTTACGAGTTGCATAATCTTTTTACCAGGAAATAAGTAATAAAAGATTGAGTGCATTTTGTGTCAATAGAATTGATGTGGGAAATTAAAAAACAATAAACACAACATCTACTAGCACTGGCTATTCTGAAATCTTGGTTTTTTAAAGTCCGAAAATCTCGGGATTAACGGACTTCAATTTCGGGATTGCTAAAAATGGCATTTTAGCGGTAGTTGTTTTTCTAAAGCTTCAATATTTTTCCTGTTCGCATAGAATTGGAAAACAAAAACTGAATCATACACTCTTGGATCATTTTTGGGACTAATTCGGCACCGGTTTGTGAATATTTCTGGAGGGCTTCAAAATAATTTCGCTTCTGTATTATTTTAGGTATCATTTAGATACAACTTTAGGATAATTTCAAGACTATTTCGATATTATTTGGAGAGAGTTACATTATCACTTTAGAGTTATTTCGAGACTATTTCGGGACCGATTCGGAACAATTCCAAGATCAATTTGAGACTATGTTACTCTTCATTTTGGGAAACTTTAGAACCATTTTTAGATTGCTTCGGGACAATTAAGGCATCTTTTCTGGAACACCTTGGGACTATTTTTGGAATAATTTCAAGACTATTTCGGGACCAATTCGGAACAATTTCAGGAAAGTTTTATAGCGTTTCCTTTTCTGAAAAAAAAATGGTTGCCTAAATAAATGGTAAAACCTTAATAGGGTTACTCCTACCCTTGAAAAGTGTCAAATTTTATAGTGCATGAAAAGAACATAAATGGCTACCCCCTATATCTACGGATTCTCACAAGCGTCATTGTCAATAATAATAAAAATTCATTAGCAATTATTGCCTTCATTTAAATTTTCTTCGCTAAAAATTTGTGAAGTTACGAAAATAAATTGTGTCGATCAGCTGGTTTGGCAGGGTTACACTGCCGCACCGTCGTGTTATGCAGGGTAAAAGTTTAACGCATTTGCGTTGCGAGCAGGTAACAATTTTCACAAAAGAACGAAATACCCCGTAAAAGCTTTGCTTGTTTTTTTAGAAAAGAACAAATTATATTTACTGTAGTGTAAACAGCAACAATTTAATGCCAAATATTTAAATCAGTCTAATATGCTACCCTGCTACAAAAATAGTCTAAATGTTCATCAACACATAAATATGCATTTGATAATTATTGCTGACATAGCCATTCAAACGATTTAATACAGGTGTGTGTACAACACACAACCAAACAAATTTGAATTCTAGCAAATTTGCAAACATTGCATTTCCCATAGAAGTCACAGCTCAACACAGATGTGTAGGTACATATTTTGTATCGAGTTGTATGTAGGTATGTAAGTATGTATGCTTAAGGTAGATATGCATGTAAGTATGTATGCTTAAATGTAAATATGTATGTAAGAATATGTTTAGAATAATTTAATATAAATAAGCTGAAATATTTGAATAAAATTCAACATTCAGAATTCGCTCGTTAAGGTCACAACCCTTTTTATTGCATTTTAATCTTTTATATGGCGATCCTGCCTATGATTCTACTGGCTGAATTTTCAGCCTAATTTCATAGCTGGCAAGGATTTTACTGGCTGATTACAGCCTAAGCCTTGTAAAGAAGCAAATAATGTTTTCGATGAATTAAATCCGGAACACAAAAAAATGTATGCCATTTAGCAATTTTTAAAATAATTTACGGGCTTTATAATCGAAACTGATGCAGGAGCAGTGGATATGACCATGAGCACTCAAAAATACGCATTTAGCATTTTTTGATATTACGGGCTTGTAAGCGAAATGAGCAGACATGTAGGAATGAATTACTGGAAGACGACCACTAGAATAAATGGAAACTAAGTATAATACGTATATTAGATTAGTTTTAACAATTTAAAAATCATTGTTAGGCAAGGAAAAATATTCGGGCAACCTAACGGCTGCCTATTGACAAGCAAAAATTAAAATTTCTGCTGTAAAAACCTTTTTTTTTACTAATTTTTGAGATATGTTCCCAGAAGAGGACATATAAATAATAGCCAATTTGACCAAATTTTCGACAAATTAGTTAAACTAAATTAAAATTTCCAGCAATGTAAACATTAGGGTGTTGAAAAAAATTTTTTTTTAAATGTTTACTGATGTTTTACCAAAATACAAAAAGAGAAAAGAAAATGAAAAAAAAAGAAAATAGCATAGTAATTAATTTTTAATAGTAAAAAAAAATAAATAAACTGTATTTAACTATTCATCATCTGAAAAAAAAATTCAGAAGATTTTGTAAGAAAAGTTAAAAATGTCAAAAATGTTAAATTAAACAAATTTTCCCTTAAGAACAAAAATTTTTAGAAATAAACCTTTTAAATAATAACTTTTATAATGCTAACTAAATAAGGAAAAAATAATAAAAGTAAAAAGGAATGCCTTATATAATAAACATAAAAAACAGAGAAATAAGCATAAATTAGCATTTTCCCCCACCCCCAAAGAAACAGGAATAAATTTCTAATTTCTCTTTAATTTTCTCTTTCAATCATATCATCTCTTTAAAATGTCTTCGTGGACAAAAATTAACCCCATAGCTGGTTACGAGGTAGGAAAAAGAAACTCTGAAACATCAGAGAATAGAATATTAAAATATAAACTACCAGCTGAGCCAGAGCCAAAAATTAACCCAAACATTTCAGATATTTGGCTAGCAGTTTCAACCTGCGGAATCGTGCTATTGATATAATATTAAAATTTAGCACCCTAAATCCTCTAAATTCAACCCAATTTCGATAAGAACAGTAAATATTACAAATGAATCACTGCAAAATGCCTCACTCAATAGAAGAATTTATTAAGACAGCTTCATTAGCACTGTCTAAGTTCAAGAATTTGCTAATTCACCGTAGTAGCTGTCAAAGTAGAAGATTTATACCACAAACCTTTCGCAACATAATGCTTGACTAAAAACCTTACGTAAGTGGAAATATGCAAAATACCTAAAGTTACCACAAGATCGGAAACTTCAAAACCAGCCAGAATGAAGAAAATAAAGTCACAAAGAGAACCTTATTATAAATAAAGCGCTTAATAAATAAATTTGCAATTAGACATGTCACGCTCGCTTTCATCCAAAATGATAGAAAAATTGTAGCGTAATACAAGCAACCAGATTGTTGAGGAAGTTATTGACTTAGGACAATATTCAACCAGGCTTAAAAATGCCGGCAATCTAGGACTTGTAAGAGAAAAAGACAGTTGTCCCTTAGGAGACAAATTGGTCAAGAATAATGAATACTCGAGTAAGCATATTTAAAAATAAAAAATAGGTACCCAAGTTCTCAAAGATCTAATATTTGCATTGACCCCAGAAGTTATGCATGTGACAGATGTCGACAGAAATTAAAGAAATTCTTCATAAATATCATGACGATCCCATCTGGGAAGGCCACCCAGAAAATCGCATGACACATAAGATCTAATAAAAATGTTGCTGGAAAATATGAAAAATGGTATAAGAAAAGATATGAAAAATGTTTGCATCCACTGTACCCTTTTGTTTAACCACTTATCACTATATAACTACTTCTTGCTCTAGTAGCAACTGAATCTACCCAATCTACTGTATATCATACGCTCAAAGATCCCGCTTTTTAGAAAAATGTCAATTTTCAGCAAATGATGACTGTAACCATCATCCTATTCTATACGCTTTAATTTTAATAACAATGCAAAAGCTTTGTTTAATAGAAATAGTCAAGGTAAGGAAAAACTAAATCTCCTATATTTAGTCGATAGGATATACTAAATCATTAATCTTCATTATTTTTTAAAAATATAAATATAAATTTGACCTGTTTCATCTAGAAAAACCTCGCCTTTTAGAGAGGTCATAAGGTAAATAGTAGACATACATATAGGGCCCTGTAGAATATAAAATACGATAGGAAAAATAATGTTATTAATAACCCTGTAGAATAGGAAAAGTAATTTTATTAATGACCTGCGGAATAGAAAATATCAATAAGAAAAATAATTTTATTGATGACCTGCGGAATAGAAAGTATCAATAGGAAAAATAATTCTATAACCCTGCAGAATATAAAATACCGATAGGAAAATAATTTTATTAATAACCTGAAAAACAAAAACAAAAACAGATATCAATAGGAAAAATTATTTTAGTAATACCCTATAAGGTAGAAGAAATCGATGAAAATAATAATTTTACTCTAATACCCTATAAAGAAGAAAATACTAATAATAAAAATAATGACACTTTAATCCCATCTAGAATAGGAAATGAGGATAGCAAAATTTCTCAGTAACATAGAGAATAGCAATATCATAAATAATAAGAAAATAAAATACACAAAAATAGACTTAAATTAGTAGAATAAGAAAATGTTCAACCTACAAACATAAAAGTAGATTAATTTATAAAAATAGAATGCTCATGCATTCTCCAAATGCATAAGCATTCTGAAAAAAAGGGAGATGTAGTGTAAACAGCCAACAATTTAATGCCAAATATTTAAATCAGTCTAATATGCTACCCTGCTACAAAAATAGTCTAAATGTTCATCAACACATAAATATGCATTTGATAATTATTGCTGACATAGCCATTCAATAATGCAGGTGTGTGTACAACACACAACCAAACAAATTTGAATTCTAGCAAATTTGCAAACATTGCATTTCCCATAGAAGTCACAGCTCAACACAGATGTGTAGGTACATATTTTGTATCGAGTTGTATGTAGGTATGTAAGTATGTATGCTTAAGGTAGATATGCATGTAGTATGTATGCTTAAATGTAAATATGTATGTAAGAATATGTTTAGAATAATTTAATAAAAATAAGCTGAAATATTTGAATAAAGATTCAACATTCAGAATTCGCTCGTTAAGGTCACAACCCTTTTTATTGCATTTTAATCTTTTATATTACAAACCCTTGCGCAGCGTAACACTTTAGCCAGAAAATAAAACGCTAATAGATTGATTTTAGGATATGTTCGCGAGATTTTACAGACTGTTTCAAAAACAATGGGAAACAGATTCACTTGGGGATGGATTTTGGTATGATTTCGAGATAATTCCTGGATTTGTTTTCCCGCCCCGTACTTTATTACGTTAAGCTCCTTAGTTGCTTATTTTCATTGGGATGACGACAAGTTAAGGTAGAACAAGGTGTCAGTTGTAAAAAATATATAGAAATGTTTGTGATGCAATCCCATTCTATATAACGTCACTAAAGGTAGCATAGTTCAACTGTTGAACCAAAGCTAAACTATTCACGATTGTGGTTATCAGCGCAAAAATGGTGTAACCCTAGACTAAAATGAAGTTGAAGGTTTTAACTTCTACCGCCAATAGTCTAATTAATCTCTATATATACAGAAGGATGGATATATATTGGCAGTTTATGGACTCTGAAACCACTTCGCCGATTTTAAGGAAGATAGCTTGACAGTAGCCCGGAGGGGGTGCCTGTCAAGTTTCTTTCCGGGAAGTGGACCAGGGTCTTATCTATTCGAACAAATTCTATTTACTGTTCGATTTGCCTGAAATGTGATATAAAGGCAGTCCTTTGCCTAGATTAGTATTTAACGATACTTTTTTTCGGGAAGTGGACGAGGGACCGATCTCTTCGAACGAATTCTATTCACGATACTTTTTTCCATAGAGTGGATAAGGACCGATAATTCCTAACAAAGTCTATTCATGTTCGATTTGCCTGAAATTTCGTATATAGGCAGCCCTTTGCCTGTATTCATATTTACGACACTTTTTTCGGGATATGAACCAAGGACCGACTGGGAATGGGGCTGGGACTGGGACTAGGCCTAGGACTGGGACTGGGACTAAGACTGGGAGTAGGAATGGGACTGTGGCTGGGACTGGGATGGGACTGGGACTGGGACTGGTCTGCGACTGGGACTGGGACTGGGAATGGGACTGGACTGGGACTGGGACTGAGACTGAGACTAGACTGGACTGGGACTGGAGACTGGGACTGGGACTGGACTGGACTGGGACTGGGACTGGGACTGAGACTGAGACTGAGACTGAGACTGGGACTGGGATTGGACTGGGACTGGGACTGGGACTGGGACTGGGACTGGGACTGGATGGACTGGGACTGGGACTGGGACTGGGACTGGGACTGGGACTGGGACTGGGACTGGGGACTGGACTGGGACTGGACTGGGACTGGGACTGGGAACTGGGACTGGAGACTGGGACTGAGACTGGGGCGGCTGGGACTGGGACTGAGACTGGGACTGGGACTGGAGACTGGGACTGAGACTGAGACTGAGACTGAGACTGAGACTGAGACTGAGACTGAGACTGAGACTGAGACGAGACTGAGACTGAGGACTGAGACTGGGACTGGGGAAGAAAAAGAAGAACTAGAGAGAAGAGAATAGAAGGAACGAGAAAGAGATAGAGTTAGACGAAGATTGAGAGACAGGGTTAGATAGATCGACAAAGAAGTAAGGGAAAAAACGGAACGAGAAGAAGGGCAGAGGGAGGAGTGAATAAAGATAAGGCAAAGGGTGAGGTAAAAACTTCTTAAAATTTATGCAGATGGACGTCTGCCGGTCTGCTTGTTGGTTTATCCTATCTCAATGGAACTTTCTATTGTAGTACAATAATCTTATTCTTTTCACTGTACTATACAAGTTTGTTTTATCAATAAACAATGACATTGATTTGGTTGAGTTAAAGATTATCTTCGGCAAAAAACGTCATAAATAACTTTTTTATCCATGACTCTGTGCATCATCATTTAATTTTGCACATTTTCCAAAATCAGTCGAACTTGTACACTCCTGAGGAATGTAGTGAATGAGATGAGTGCTGAGACCACCTTGGTGGTTGCGGTTGGCATACGCGATGCCACCAACTGAGCAGCTGTAAGCAACTGTTTTTTTTAACCATTAATACATACGATATAAATATATATACATTATATATCTAGTACGCGCCATATGAAACCGCGTTGTATATTTATTTGTATTTTATGCATACTTAAATATTGCATTTTGTATGCATATTTTTTCCATTCACAACGCCTATTAAGTTAAACACCTGCTGTTTGACGCACTCCAACTTGGGCACACAATTGCATGTTACATTCATTAATATATGTACATATTTACGTCTTAACAATATTTACATATTGCACAGCGAGATCTTAAACAAACTAAAATGTCGATTTTTGGGAAGCTACACCCAAAAAACCGTTTAAAGGGTTATGGCGCCAGTCGCTTTTTGGCCAATTAGTCACACTAATCATTTTCCACCAGGTGTTTCTAGCTGAGTGAGGGCTGCCCTTTTTCTCTGCTTACGTAGGTGGGTTCCAATAAGATACTTTTTTGGAAGGAGTCTTATCTTTCATTGGCATAACATGGTGTCCGCATAAGGCTCGTTCAGCTCATCAATACATCTCGTCGGTACTCGCCGTCGCCGAAGCGTAGTTTTTAATTAATCTTTCAAAGAACTTTTCTCTCAAGCACTCCCAGAGCCTCATCTAATGTTGTCATGGTCCATGCTTCTGCGCTAGGACTTTGCAGGAAGGATACGACAGTAACTTCTAGAGGATGATTTTTCGTTCGCCAAAAGTGATACTTCGATGGATTTCAAAGCTGATTGTTCCCGAATAAAGGAGTCTTTTAGAAATTATAACTGAAAACAGTGGCGTGGTTGCCAAGGTGGAAATACACTAACTAGCTGCTGATGAAAACAGGACTTCGCTTTTCCCTCATTCAGCATTAAATCATTCTTTTCCGCTTCTCTTTCCAGTTTTAAGTGAGCAGAATTCCCACACTTGCCCTCTGAGGGCACAAGTAAACCCGACGTAATGCAGGAATAGTTGGAGCATTTCTCTAAAGCACATCGTACAGCCGCTGAGAAAATAGTTGGTTACCGGCGGCTATGAAAAATACAACTGGTACGATGAAAAATGCCGCGTTGCAACCGAAAGAAAAGACGTTGCCTACATGGCTACCCTAAAACGAACGCAACAAAAAGAGTGCATGAACGCTACCACGAGTTGAAAGAGAAGCAATGCGCCTTTACAGGAAAAAAAAGCAGAGGAGAAAGGCGGGAGTGTGAGGCGCTTAAGCTAGCTGCTAGCCTTATTCCAGCGGCAGACGAAGGTTTTAAGCCCGGCGCAAACTCATGAAACAATTAATACGGTGACCAGGTAGCCGATGTCCAGAGAGTACTAAGATTATGGATGGAACACTGCTCTATGCTCCTAAATCGAGAGAGCGATTAAACTTCTAGATAAGATGATGAACTCGAAGCTGCAATTGGTGATGAAGGAATAATTTTTCCCCCAGCCGACTATGATGAAGTTAGAATAGTAATAACCAGATTAAAAAATAACATAATAATCTCGTTTTATTTATATCCAGACGTAGCCATAGGACCTTTTTATTCCACAATTATCTCGGTCGTGCATACAAAGATCCGCCTCGTTTATGTTCCTTTCGATGTCTTTCCTGGTTTCCCTCTTCAAGAGCAATTAAACTGCTCTTTCTATGCCATGGATCTCAGCTAGCTGTGTTTTATGCAAATAATTCTAGTTGCATCCCCAACCATCCCCGACAACTCCTCATTTCAAAGTTTACTGTTAAAAATAGAAAACTATTTACCAAGTGAAATAGAAATTAGACAAAAACACCACCTCAAATGATCTATGCTCCTATTTTACAATTGCAAAAAAAAGGTTATAGCCAAATTATTGACTTAATGTCGCGAACAAAAAGCAATAAATAGAAAACTTACAAAAAATTGCCAAGCAATAAGTGTGAGCAGTTGACATAAAAAGCATATGAGATCCAGACGAAAGCTATCAACCAAGGCGGCTGTTATTGAACAAAGGCTAAAGAACATACTGGGGGAGGTTTAAACAAATTTAGTTGACTACGGCAAATGAATATAATCGAGCCGGTCTGTCTGTATACTACAAAAATTTAATAGCAAACAAGTGGTGACTCTAAAAAGCCTACTATGACACATGCAACCATGTGTATACCCAACTCACCAAATTCCAGCATATTTAAGTATTTACGAACAAATTTTTGGAAATTACTGCAAGTTGGACGCCCGAAGAACTAACCGCGAGAGGAAAAACAATTAAAGTATTCCACTTCTATGAGTAAACGCCTTATGGAAAGAGTTTCTTAAGTTGTACGATATCAGATGTCTCCGTGACATGAGCCGGAAACCTTCTGTGAGTTAGGCCAACACGTTGTTTTTTGTTGGGCCAAATTTATACCTATAGGCTTGCTTTGATGGAGCTTTACAGCTGAGAAATGGAAAGTCAAGTAAATTTTCCTTTTTACTTCCTACGCGTTTGGACGCTTTCACCTCTTCCTCAGGGAGTCTAATATTTTTATTTTAAGAAACAATTTATTAAAAAAAAATAAATGCGATTGTTGTTAATGAATTATTTTTTTAAATTATTTGAGTACCTGAGGAAGACGTGATAGCGTGGAAACGCGTAGGAGGGAAAAGGAATTTTTAACTATGCCTTCTCTTTTTCGGCCGTAAAGCTTTATTGAAGCAAATAAATTTTTCAATTCGACTTCAAAATGACTTGTCCGCGCTTTATTACAAACTGGGTATGAATAGTGCGTATATCTCGAAATAAACATAAAACACTAATGCACCATTGTCTGTCTGTCGGACTGCTCCACATACTTTGTATAATAGCGACTTTGCACACTACGTCAATCGCTAACATTTTTCACAGACTGCAAAAATTAAAGTGCTTTTGTATGAAATTTTTCGTGTATATGATTTTATTGTTGGCCATAACAAGTGCATTTAGATGCGACATTTGATAGGCGGGTCGTAGCTTGTCATCTCTAAAAGCATACACGCACAATAGGTGACCTTTGTATATAACAAAAATGAGTGACTACAACATATTGGCAATCTTGCCCTGTGGGAAATAATAAAAGTGCACTAGCTCGATTTTCTACTTTACTTAATGCAAACTTATGTACCAAATTCCGAAAAACTTAATGCAGAAGAAAGTTGTGATACCTACTTAAATCCAAACAGAAAAATTAAAAAGGCGTAACTCATGAAATTCGATGTGTACAAATACAGTCTTACGTCTACAAAACTTGCGCTTTTAAATTAAGTAGAGCTCACCCAGGTGTTGAAGCCACAACAGTGGTAGCTTTACCACAAACAAATAATTTCGCGCTATTTAAGAAGAGATTCGTCTATACCAACCGATTCGGACAAGTAATTGTTTTATAATCGGTTTGTTATTATTATAGCGACCTATTATCGTCGGGTTTTTCGACTTTTTAAAGATGGGCTACGCTTGTGTCATCGATTTTATATTTGAACTTCTGTCTGTACATTTTTCATAACAAACCGTGATTGGTGGCGATAAACGATAATACTGCTACAAAAATTTGCAACACTTCGATAAGAAGTCAATCGATACATTTTTGTTAACAAAATCAATCAATATATAATATTCCGAAACATATTGGTATCCTTTTGATGACTCATTGACATCTTTTCCGAAAGTACTCGATAACTTTTTGATAACAAATCGAAAATTTTCGATAATACTCCGATTAGGAATAACTAACAATCTGATAACAAATCGACAAACTGTTTATGACATATCGACATTTTTCGTTGATAAATCGATAACAAACCCATAGCATCGTCGAATAAAAATTGATTTTATTTAGTTTAATTTTATTGTAGTTTATTTTATTCTATTTCATTTTATTCTTTTTTTATTTTATTTTATTTTATTTTTTTATATTTTATATTATTTATTATTTTATTTTATTTTATTTTGTTTTATTTTGTTTTAGTTTATTTTATTTTTTTTAATTTTATTTTATTTGGTTAAATTTTTTTTTAATTATTTAGTTTTATTTAATTTACTCTTTTATTTTATTTTATTTATTTATTACATTTTATTTTATATTTTTTTATCTATTTTATTTTTTTCTCTTATTTCCTCCATTTTTCTATATTCAAGTAATAGAAATTGATTTAATTTTATTTAATACTTTTTATTCTATTTATTTTATTTTACTATGTTCTATTCTATTTTATTTCATACCATTTTATTTACATTTATTTAAATTCATTTAATTATATTTCTTTATTTAATTAATTTTATATTATTTATTTTTGGTTTTCTTTTTATTTATTTTTATTTTAATTTATGTTGTTCATTAAATTAATTTAATTTTGTTTTGCTTTATTTAATTACCTATTTAATTTAATTTGTTTTAGTAAGCAATTTATGCATCAGTAATAAAATTCACGCATCTCTTATGCGTGCTATTATATCTCTGGCTCTTTATTTCCTACAAATCAGCAGAGTGTACACATCTCTTCGTTCGCTTGCATGAGCGAGAAGTGTTAAAATGTTGATGGCTGGGTATGTGACGTGTGTGCTTTGAATTGCTTTGAAATTTGCTCATATCAACTTTATAACGTACATTGGCATAACACAACACTACAGACCAGCGGGTTAGGGGCTTAGAATATACCTACGGCAGGTATGCCAGTCCTAAGAGGCAACTAAAACACCAAACTGATTTAAGTAATTGTGTAGCGCAAACCTCTCAATGGGTGGCATGTCTGGCATTTATAGTTTCTCCAACTCAATTGTCAACTTAGTTCCTCATGGATGTATGGGTTGGGTGGGCGGGATAGTCTAGAAGGATTCAAGTGGTCATACTTAATCGTTCCCGAGATGGTCGGGCTAGTGCCTTAATGGTGCTTTGTTACCGTACACTTTACAACTAACGCTTACATTCAGGATTCCCCTATATTTTGAGCCAAGATGTATACAAATTTAAAACTTGGTGTTGTGTCAAAGCAATGAGAGTGACATAATCCCAAGAAAAAAACCTGTGGAATATGTCAATTGGGATTATGTCATGGCACCATTTAAACAGCATCCAACCTCAAACTGGACTCTAAGATACAATGTTTAAACTTTCCAACGGGTATTCTTTCACAGCCTTTCAAATTCAATAAACATTACAATCACATATAAGAGCCTAATTAGTGCCACATGTGGGTGTAACTCTTGAGTTTGTACCCACTTGATTACGTCACGGCACATAATACTTCTAAATACGACATGGACTTGTGGGCAGCAGAAAGGCAGGTAAGGCTCGTAAAAGTATTATTGCAGTTTATAGTTTTTCGCTCGTTGTGTTATTGTATTTGTTTCTGTGCACTCTACGCACCGGTCATTTTGTAAGTGCGAAAATATACATGTAGTTGAAAAATTTTATGTCATCCATGGAATTTCTTATTGTAAAGTGCCACAGCTTGATGGGCTCCAGTCCAGCCACCACAGCTGGAGTTGACATTTGTTAGCATGTAATTTGGTGTGATAAGTAAAATGATTTATGATAAAATGAGTATGAGCATTGAATTTCTCCCTCTTGCGATGATGGAATATTTACGAGAATTCGAAGTTGCTGTGGAGATTTATTAGGAGATGGAATCATTGATCAGTCAAGTTTCCTTGCATACGATCACTTTACCATGCGAAGTGAATAGTCAGCAGTTGCACAAAGAGACCAGATTCTAGCCAAACTCTCTGTTTCTGGTTTCGATTAGGCGACTCTCCGAAGGATTTGATGAGTGTAAAAATTGACGGTCTTTTGCCGAATATTCATCCGTTATGCTCCGGAAAAGTAAGTTCTAGGCTCAATCGCCGGAAAAGCAATATCCAAAACTCGCAGTGGTTTGCCACAAACTTCGTATATTTCTGCTAAGCTAAGCGAAAAATCCTTTTGCACTTGGTCCTTCCAGCGGAGGGGAGCGACCCTCTTCTTTGTTCCGTAGGCGGATTGTGATAAGAATACTTCTGGCAGAGCATCATCTACTATTCGCATAACATGGTCTAGCCGGCGTAGCCACTGTGTTTTAATTCGCTAGACTATGTTAATGTTAAGCTCGTACAGCTATCATTAAATCTCAATATTAAATCTTTTCGGCACTCGCCGTCTCCAATGAGTAAAAGTCTCCTCTATTTTCTCTCGAATACTCCTCGAGCTGCCTTATCAGATCTTATCAGTGTCCATGCTTCTGCACCATATATGAGGACGGGTGCGATAAGTGACTTGTAGAGCATGATTTTCGTTCGCCGAGAGCGAACTTTACTTTTCAATTGCCTACCTAGTCCAAAGTAGCATTTTTGGCAAAGGGTGACTCTTCGCTGTATTGAAAGCTGATGTTGCTTGTGTTAATGCTGGTTCCAATATACACGAAGTATTTTACTAATTCGAAATTATGCGCTGAACCTTTGTTTACGACAGCCCTTTTTTGTTCTCGTTCATCATCAAACCCATTTTACGCTCCTTTTTACAGTATAGAATAAAGAAAGCTTACGGGCGGGTATTCAATGTCGTCAGCATATGCCAGTAAGTATTTTGGCGCTTAGTGGAAATCTGGTGCAGGTAGTTTACTCGGCCTGAAGGTGCACATGATAAGGTGCAATCAGGCGATTTACAGTGGGCTTTAATCTTTCATATAATAGGCTTGACAGGTCCTTACACGCGATTCTTAAAGGGCTGGTTCCGCAACAGTTTGCAGAATCCCGTTCTTGTGGATTGGCCAAAGGACCCCGCTATTCCAAACGAAAGGCATGCACTCGTCTGATCATATTTGCTGTTTCCATAATCTGTTTCTATAATCTTAGTACTTACTCTCAGTACATCGTTAACAAGGTCGCGTTTTCGTTGTCCTGGACTTGAAACCCTCCGCCTATCGCGGAATTTTTGTAAAATTTTCGGGCGTTATCATGTTGGTTAGAAGCTCAAGCTCCTGCACTAACGCCTTTCTGCGCCGCAGTAGCGTTTACATACAAAAAAACAGGGTTGGGCGTTGAATGCTGTCTTCTATTTCAAAGGAAATTTCGCTAACGAACTATTCATTTCATTTTGTGCCATTCCAAGTGGTCATAAGATCAACTGATGTAATGGCCATTCACCTTATGTCACCCCTCTGACTTTACAACATCTCAAAAATATTGTTGATTTTTTCACTCGAACCCAAAAAATACACACTTTTCCTTAATCAAAATGTTGCTAACGAACTATTTCTGCATTAATCTGCTGGCAAAATTTCCGCCAAAAATAATTTCTAGAAAAACAAGTGTTAACGCGCTAAATAAACTTCAACAATAAGCAACAATAAAAGCATTTTGAAAGAAGAATAAATTTTAACCACCTTGAATCAACTTGCAAACCGTTGAATGTGCAAACACTAAGCTCAGCTGAAACTCGTAAGTATATTTTCCCTTTAGTGATTTTTTTTACAATTTTGAATGTTGCTCTCAAAGTTAGGTTAACCAATGAAAAACTCACCATTAGGTATACAATATCAAGTCACTGGCAACTAAACGGAAAAGGTATATACAGTTAACAGCCATTATTCTTAATAGAAAACTTGACCCACATTAAATGTATACTTTTGCGCTATTTTACCTAATTATTATGCGCCAGCAAAAAACAACAATGTTGCAAGAAAATTATAAATTTATTTAACAAAAAGTTTAGGTGAAAAGCTTACTTGCTGAGAGAAAAAAAGGAAAGTGCAGAAATGATGTTGAGGCACAGAAAGGAAAGAAAAAAACGTATCGAGTAGAAGGAAAATTTTAGTAGCCAGAATTACTCGTTCGCTTAATTTGCTATGCAAATTTTTTTATTGTTAAAAA